>PITA01005392.1:0-111316 GCA_004023965.1 Spilogale gracilis
CAAGCCCTCTATATAAAAAATAACTATACAAGATGATCTTTTATTTTCATAATTTTGTCCTTCAGTTAAAAATAAATGTATCTTTCGACATCCTTTGTTTACTACTGATCTTAGAAATGTCTATTTTTAATCACACCATCCGGTTCAATTTAGAATGCTGTGTATCAGTTATCCTCATTACTAGTTGGTCTTTCCTTTCATTCTGACATCTGTTAGAAGAAGCAGCTTGAGGGAGAGCTTCACTATCAATTTTTTAACAAGAGCCTTCTGACTTGATAAAAAAGGATCATCTAAATTGTGCCTTCGTCAACTGTACCTACTACTTAGTTCAAGCATAATCCTGTTCCTTGGCAGCATTCTGTTAGTTCACCATGTTCTGTCCACCTTATTTAATGACTCATCAGTGCTATATATACATATTATCCTATCTTATATGTGGATGTTGATTTTATTTGCTACCAGCATCTCCTCCTTAATGCGCTTTGGTTTTCAACTCAAAATTTTTTCATAAATTTTAAAGTTAATAAAATGAATCAAAATGTAAGTTGGACATCAGTTCCAAATCAAATGAATGGATGGTCCAGCATCACACTAGTGATTCCATTCTACTAAATGTCCCCACTACAAGACTCAAAAAGGCAGAAACCCCTTTATAACTTGAAACAACCCAATGAATCTCTTGTTGGGAAGAAAGTGGGTTAAAACTAGAAATTTACAGTTATCTTTGTTAAGATCTGAAAATAATATTCAACTCAAAAAGATAAATAAAACCACACACATGCAAAACAAAAACCAAGCTATTATCATTTTTACAAACATTTCATTAAGTAATCATTTTAGAGGAGCAAATCTCCAGATACTATACAGACCAATGTCTACTCCTCTATCTTTCTAAGAAATATACCAATATTCAGCAGTTATTATGAAAGGTCATCAGTCATTGCCCCTGAAGCATTTTCCTTTTTGTCTTATCCTGCTTGCCTGTGACAGGGTAATAAATACTACTCCATGCTGAGAAATAAATGAGGAAGAGTTTACCATATTTTTTCCCAAGCTTGAACCAATACATTACTCTAAATCTCTGGGAATTAAAGAAGTAACAATTATCTCAGCATTAGAATCATCTTGGATTTCTTGCATCCCACTGCCAAAACAAATTCAAATACCACAGGCAGAAGAATGTGATACATCCCATTAACTGGTTTCAAAAACTTACCCAGTGCCTCCTCCTTCACCAAATCTAGGATAGTATTAGATTCTAAACTCATTGCTTTACAGAAAGCGAGTAATCAGTGAGATGCCCCTGTTATGTACAAAATGCAGCAAACCAACTTTACAAGCCTGTAAAGAAGGGGGAAAGGACGAAGAGCTATACTGAGGAATGCAGGATAATGTCAGGCAGATTTCATTAAGGTAACACTACATTTTTCAGTTTATGCTTGTTGACAGCAAGTACTTTTAATTAATTATTAATCAGTACTGTTTTTTTTTATTTATCCTTGGGTAGATATAGATAGCATATGTGTTTGCATTTCTCCCTCCGGGTTGGCAGGTAGCTATCGTTATAGACTTCCACCAGTGACAGGCAAATCACGGGGCTTACATTGCTTGTAGTCTAACACTCCCCATCTCACCACACCATCCTCAGTCCCTCAGCACTGCCCCTTCAGCCCAATGGGATGTTAAGCTAACTAATAGTGGTGCAATGTCTCATTCTGTCACTGAAGAGATTACTGGCCAGCTCACAGCAATAGAGTGCTGCCAACCATATGTCGGCATGCCAAAAATTGGAGGGATTTGTCTTATATTGGCTCTAAACTTCCAGCTTTGCAACCTCACTTTCTGCTAACAGCTAAGTCACTGCATGCCAGAAGCAGATGGGAAAAAAAAGTAACTGAAACCCAGAGCATAGTAAGTTGCTAGAGCAATGCAGGTGAAGAATACAGGATCATTAAGGAAAAAGGAAGAGTAGAAGAAGAAGAAAAAGAAGGGGAAAAATGGATTTTAAGCTTTAAGAAAATGACCAAAGACGCTTATGATCTGGCCCCAGTGGGCCAGCCTGATAGCCATTACTGACTGATCCAACCTACTTGGAGGATTCAAACTAGAGGGGAGCCACACCTACATGCTAGCACAAGATCTCTAAAATTCCACTTCCTTCCCACATCATTGTTTGTAAAGCCCAGTCACTCAACAGTCACTATGAATGACCTCCTGTAGATATAATCATGGTGCAGAAGCCAAGCTCATCAACATGCTAATGAAATTATACCATTGAGATTTTTGTATTTAATCTGACTTTTTCTCAGTCTCCATACCAAAGATCCTCCTCCAAAAGAAATATTTTCTTCTTGTCCCTTTAAGTATAAGGAAAGACCATTAACTCAATATAAAATATTATATAAAACATTCTGAAGAATTCTGAAAGACAACTAAATGTTTTAGTTGAAGTGGAAAGGCTATAACCTTTCCACTCACATTCACAGATGGGCCTGAGATGACATGTCACGGGCCCAATCTTTCAATCTAAGTTCTTCCTCTGTAAATTAGGAATAGTACAACTCATGTCAAGCAGATCACTGAAGGCTTATTAATACACAAAGTTCTACTTATGATGTACTAAGGCTTCATTTAACTATGATGCTCTCACAGACCCACCTCAGATAACAAAAAATCCACTAAAGAAATGAGGTTATGTAGAGCTTTATATTCGCCCAAGTGTTTCTTTAGTATTTCTTTAGTATTATCTCATGACAAAAGCAGTAAGACAAGTATTATAAAACACATGCAGAAACCGAGTCCCAGGGAGATGTGCCCCTCTGCCCCACGCCACGTGACTAGTTACTGGCTGAGAAATGATGACAACCAAGTCTCTTCAGTGATCTTTTTATTCCAGACTCTAAGATTCATTAAATACCAGGAAATAACTTGCACAGAATCAATAATAACTTGTAATCAAGCAAAGATAAATGAACGATTGCACCAGGCTTCTTTCCAATTTGATGAGGGATATTAATATTTAACATACTCTGCTTAAAAATTTAAACATCCAATGCCAAGATATTTATGATTCAAAAACCACAGGTGTTCATGAAGAACAGGAAACCTATACAGTATGTACTAAGCCAACATTTTCTTGATTCAACTTCTGGCCACTGTCTTTTAAATGTAATATTTTGGAAGGGGTTATCCTAAGCTACAACTCAAAGGAAAGTAGAGGCTTGACTTTCTATTACAAACTCATGTCTCATTCAGCGTGAATTTCTTATTTGCTAATAAATGGAAACATACTGAAGTACCCACAAGTAAGCTAATATACACGTTAAGTCTTCGCAAGGGACTGGAATGGTTTGGGATTTGTTATACCTGAATTAAACCATACTCCATCTTTCAAGCTTCTGCTTTGTACATATTTTGTGCTCCCCCTACAGCTTTAAGCCCCACAGAGTTCTATGTGAATTCCCCATACCTCTATGGGGAGTCTCGGTCACCCAAAACAGTGCCGCACAGAAACCTGTGTGAACAGGGTGACCTTAATAGCTACCCGCACGAATGCATCAAAAAGCATACACGCACTCAAATAAAAACACACAAAACCAATCCTCCGTTTTTTTTAAAGTGTCAGCTATTCAACCATTTCAAGTTACTTAAGTAGAAAAAGTCCCTTTCACGTAACAGTTGAGTCAGGGGCACCAGGGGCACCAGGGGCACCAGGGGCCCCATCTTCACGTCAACCCGTGTTCCCAACCTGAAAACGTTTCGTCCTTGATCCATTCACTGCGCAGATTCCCGCACTGGAGGCGCCGGCGATCTGCGCTCGCCTCCTCTGTCTTTAGATCGCTTTGGAATAACGGGGCCCCTCCAGCACCCTTCTCGCAACATTTTTGCACTTTGCGTGGGTCTGATCCAGGCCTCCAGTCTCCGGTTCCCTGGTCCCAGCTTGGACAAGTCTGAGCGGCAACTGGAGCGTCAGACAGAAGTGGGTTCCCCGCCTGTCCGCCCGGGCTGTCGCCACGACTCCATCCCCTGGCGTGTAGGCTGGAGACATGCGGCCGCGGCGGGCGACAGCGCGAGGCCGGCGACTTCCTAACCATCCCCGCAGCAGCCCCGCGTCTTCCCGCCTCCGCCCGGGCCACCCTTGGGTCCCCTCCTCCCCGCCCCCTGGGTCCAAAGCTGGGATCCGACTGAGTAAGGGGACAGAGGCAACACGGGTGTGCGAGGGTGTGCGTGCAGACACACTGCAGCCGGGCAGCAAATCCCGCCTCTCCCCGAACTCCCGCCTCGGACCAGCCGGCAGCCCGGGCGCCCCAGGGCTCCCGGCTCTGGGACAAAGCTGCCACGGCCTCCCCGCGGGCTCAGCGCGCATCGTCGCGGGGTCTGCCCAGTCTCCCACAGCCGCGACTCCGTCCCAAAGGGCCTCCGGGCCGCCAGGGGTCCGGGAGCTCCCACAGCCCTCGCCCGGTGCCCCCGCCGCCGCTCACCTGTTCAGCACTTTGCGGATCCTGTGGCGTACGCCCGCCCGGGAGGAGGCGGACAGGCTGCCGCCGCCGCGGCTGCCCTCGGCCGGCAGGTTCTCGATGGTGGTCACCACATGGTTCGGCGGGGCTGGCGGCGGCGGCTGCAGCTGCTGCTGCTGCGGCTCCGGGGGGATCATCGCGGCGGAGGCGGAGGCGCGGCGGCGATCAGAACGCAGCCGGGCGCATCGTGCGCCGGCTCGGGGCCCGGGAACGCGCAGAGGACCCGGCCGGGCGGCCGCGGCCCGCGAAGGCGGTGCTGCCTGCGAAGAGGCGAGGCGGGGAGGTACCCGCGGCTACGGCCGCCGCCGCCACCCAGCCGGCCACTCACTCCTCTCGCGTCCCGGTGCGCGCCCCCTTTCTCCGCCGCCGCCGTCTCCCACCCCGGCTCTTCCCGAGCTGCGTCCCCAAGTCCTGGCACACCCCGCGAAGTGGCCGAAAAGGGGGTCGCGCGCGGCCGCCGAGCTGCCCGTCGGCTCTATAGACCCCCGCGGAGAGAAAGGATGGGGCTCCGGGCTTTGCCTTCTCTCCCGGCGCCCAGGTCTTCTCCGGGCGAGCCGCACAGTTGTGCTGGCGCCGCCTCAGCCTGTCCCCCGCTCTCTCGGAAAGCTGCCGTCTGTGTCTTACGGAGTGAGAGACCGAGAGTGAACCCGGAGAGCCGGGCGGGGACGCCGCGGCGGCGAAGGGGGGCCAGGGCGGGGACACGCGCGCTCCGTCTTCGCCAGAGGGCGCTCCCGAGGCGCCTCATTGCCCCGACCCTCCTCTCCCGTGTCCACCCGAGGCCCTACCTAGCTCGGGGTTGCGATGATTTGTTTTTCTTTTGTCTTGTTTTCTTTTGTTTGTTGTTCGCGTGAGGCTGGGGGTAGACCCTTCCTCTTCAGTTGGAGGCGACTCCCAGCGCCTGCCGCGACACCTCGGAACCTTAGCACCACCTTCCCGGGACAACGCCAGGACACGAAGACAAGGCTCTGGCCCTGAATTAAAAACTCAAACTCCAGTATCCTTTTACCCCAACACTCACCATAATGGGCCGGGAGGAAATTGGAGGAGAAACAACTTCGCACAAAGAATTCATTCTGGAAACTGGAAAAAGCATGTCAGACCAACTCAACGTCTCCGTTTTGTAGCGCTGTGAAGGGAACATAGGCAGATTTGACTTCCAATTGTGCCTCTGAAACTTATTAACAGAGATTCCCTAAGCAATTTATGTACTTAAATTCTGAAACACGTTCTCCTTTGTGCAACGGAGGCTACGCGTCTTTTTCCCCCATGGTGTAAGAGTTAAATGAGGAAACCACCCAGCAGGCGGCCCTGAGGGCTTCATCATCGGGGCTCTGACCAGAGGATTTCCACCCCCAAAGCGAAAAGCCCCTGAGGACCTGGCACAGAAACCTTAGACCTAAACAAGACGGTATTTCTCCCAAAGGGAAACTGATTTTCTGTCCCAGACATCTCCTACACCGATTGCTCCAGATTCCAGTTAATAACTGACTCTTAAGAGTTATATTTTTCACATTTACCTTTATCTAGATTGTCTGGATCCTACTGTGGAAGATGATAGGCATTTTGAAATTTTTTTCCATTTTAGTCAGAGTGTGGAATTATTTGCCCTGAATATGATTAAAAGGTAAGTATATTTACAGAACGGCATGCTAATACCACCACTGAACCCAAATGCATAAATAAAAAATACTGGTGATTTGCCAAGGAGAATGGGGTTAGGGAAAAAATAATATTCGAGAAAGGACTGGACTATGCCTGATTGACTGAAGGGAGGGGGGAGGATGAAAAGATGAGATGCATTGTTTGGCTAAGAAGTTGCCATCTCTTTAACAATATTGGCAGCCCTTTCTTCAATTATCAAAAATCTGAGGAAACAACTGTCCAACAAAACTCCTCAATCTATATTTCAATTTATGTAAAACCTGGTTACTGCCTGAAATATCCCTGAGGTCTTTTTTCCACAAAACTTAACCCAAATTAGAACATTTTCCTTTTTATAATTAACACGCTGCCCTGTTCTTTCCCAAGAACCCTTCACTCTGAGATTTTTCCACCTTGGTTTTGTACCAGATACTTTAAAGAATTGTTGCAAACAGGATCAAAGCTTGTAACTTCACGGTCAGGAATATTCTAATAGTTCACAATGAGTTTGCCCTGGGGAGACCCACCAAATAGAGGAGGTATTAATCAAATGTACTTCATCTCAACCTGGCAGCAAATCATGGTAGGAATGTCTCTATTAAAACAACATTTGTGGGGCACCTGAGTGGCTCAGTGGGTTAAGCATCTGCCTTAGGTTCAGGTCATGATCCCACCCCAAGGTGGGCTCCTTGCTCAGCGAAGAGGCTGTTTCTCCCTCTCCCTCTGCCTGCTGCTCCCCTTGTTTGCGCTGTCTCTTTCTGTAAAATAAATGAATAAATAAAATATTTAAAAAAAATTGTGGCCGTTTCGCATGTCTGCCTTGAATGACTGGTTGCTTCAGTGCCCTCTTACTTTACACTTGGCCTGCTTCCTTTTGAATGTTTTTGGCACATCACAACCTAGAGCTGTGTTTGCACTTCAGTGTCTATATTTGTGTCTGGTCATTTCTCCCATTGGACTGTTGAACCCAACTTATCTAACTCTCCACTGAGTCAGGAAGGAAGAAAGTCAGGATGGGAGAGGAATAAGATGAGAGATGTAAAATTTCAGTCCTGCTGTTAAAAAAAGACGTAATGGGGGCACAAGCCTTAGGTTTTCATTCTTCTTTCTTGTAAAGGGGTTACAGCCTCAAATACATTCTTACCTTCCAATTCTTTGCTTCATGCTTATCTCTTAACAGTAGCAAAATACAGGCACCTGGGTGCTTTAGTCTTTAAGCATCTGCCTTTGGCTCAGGTCATGATCCCGGAGTCCATGGATCGAGCCCCATATCAGACTCCCTGCTCTGCAGGAAGCCTGTTTCTCCCTCTCTCACTCCCCCTACTTGTGTTCCCTCTCTAACTGTGTTTCTCTCTGTCAAATTAATAAATAAAATCTTCCCCCAAGAAAGTAGCAAAATAGCATTTGAGAGGTAAGGAGAGCAGGTGTCAAAAGGACATGTGTCCAAGTGCTGGTCTGACATGGAATTAAAAGAGATATGGGGAAGGCCTACTTCCCTTTTCCCTGCTGCTTCCTTGGCCTTAAAATCTATCTTCCATGAGCTCAGAACCAAAGGAAAGGGGGTAAAGACAATAAGCTGTGGATTCGCATGTAGTTTTTTAGCCGAAGCGTGTGGATTCCAGGATCATGCTTACTGCTCAGTTCACCCCACTTTGACCAGGTGTGCTTAGTGTCACAGCATTGCAAAATTTCAATTCCACACTTACTATTACATCATCTGATTTTTACTTAACCAAGTGCTAACTCTGTTAGATTCTTTTTTTCCTTTTTAAGATTATATTTATTTATTTCAAAGATAAAGAGAGAGAGAGAGCATGAGAGCGGAGAGAGGCAGAGAAAGATATGGACTCCCCCCTGAGCAGAAGGCAGTTGCTTAACCAACTGGGCCACCCAGGCACTGCACACTCACCATTTTAAATACAGATATCAATTATCTCTGGGCAGCAAAATCCTCATATATACTTCATTTATCATTTTTAAACTGATGACATCAATAACCTCTCCCTCTAAACCTTTTAATTCATAAAATATTAAGGCAAAAGTTTTGGTAAAATTGTAGTGAATTTATAGACTGACTTGTGAGTGGAATTATACACTGACTTATATGGAATTTATATACTGACTTGTCAGTGACTAGCTGGGAAGAAACTATGTTATAGTAGAAATTGGGGAAAGAAAAAAAGAAAAGAAAAGAAATTGGGGCCAAAGAAATCTCAGTTCCAAATCCAGCTCTGTTGACTTGGCTTGGTTTGTTTTAATCAGTTCTTTAAACTTTCTGAGAATCAGTTTTCTAATCAATAAAAATAAAAGATAATAATATATATTCTACAGGACACACAGAGACTAGCATTAATATATATAAAGAATCTAGCATAACAGGTATTTTTAAAAAATTGATTTGGACTTGGATATGATGGAGTAGATGACATTAGAATTAACTGTCCCTATGAATAATCCTAAAAGCTGTATTAAATATTAGACAGTAGCCAATGTAAGGCCATGATCCTTTGGAGAAAAGAAATATGTAAGAAATGAAACACCTTAGCACATTAGATGAGCCCAATATTCATCTCAGCTTCACCCTGAGGGCATTTCCAAACCACAGTTCAGAGAAATAGTGCCCAGAGAGTGGTAGTTTCACTGGGTAGAGACAGATCCCCAGAGCTTAAAGTTGCAAAGACCACTGAGATTTGCTGGAGAGGCTTCTAGAAAGAAGGAACCTAGGAGAAGGAGGCTAAAAACTCTGTGTGAAAATTGCACCCAGAGCCAACTCTTGAGAACTACACATACACAGAGAACTACATGTTGACTTGCCATTTGCAATGATGCAGATAGAACTAGAAGGTATTATGCTAAGTGAAATAAATCAGTTAGAGAAAGACAATTATCATATGATCTCACTTATATGTGGGATTTAAGAAACAAAGCAGAGGATCATAAGAGAAGAGAGGAAAAAAATAAAACAAGATGAAATCAGAGAGGGAAATAAACCATAAGAGACTCATAATCATAGGAAACAACCTGAGGGTTGCTGGGAGGGGACGGAATGGGGTAACTGGGTGATGGACTTTAAGGAGGGCATATGATGTAACAAGCACGGAGTATTATGTAAAACTGATGAATCACTGACCTCTACCTCTGACACTAGTAATACATTCAATAATTAATTGAATTTAAATTTAAAAATTTAAAAACTCTATTTATACATAAACACTGAAGTTTAAGTTTCATATAATTTTTATATGTCAAGAAATATTCCTTCTTTTTTTTTAAGCCGGTTAAAAATGTAAGACCTATTCTAGATTTGGCTATATAAAAACAGAATAATATCGATCAGAAACATAGGTGTGAAAATCCTCTATAAAACATTAGCAGACCAACTCCAACAACATAAAAAAAGGATTCTATACCATGACCAAATGGGATTTATCCTTGGAACACACAAAGTTGACTTCACATCTGAAAACCAATTAATGTCATACACCATATTAATCAAATAAAGAATAACTTTTCATGAGCATTTGACAAAATCCAACCCTTTGAATCTCAAAGAATATCTAAAAAAATAATAACCAGAGTGAAACCCATATTTAATATTTAAAAACCAAATGTCCCCCAACTTCCAGAGTAAGTTAAGAATATCTGTCCTCACCATTTCTACTCAATGTTGTACTGGAGGATCTAGCCAATTCAATTAGTAAGAAAAAGTATTTAAAGGCATCCAGGTAAGAAAGATAAAAGTAAACCTACCTCTATTCACAGATGGCATAATCCTATATGCAGAATATCTTAAGGAATCTACCAAAAAAAAAAAAAACAACCCAGTATTATAACTAACACACAAATATTGCAAGTTTACAGAATATCAGATCAATACACACAAATTAATTATATTTCTATGCATTTGTCATGAACAAAACTGAAAATAAAATTAAGAAATAATTCCATTTATGACAGTATCAAAAAGAATAAAATGCTTATGAAAGAGATGTAACAAAAGTAGTACAAGTTGTATACATGAAAAATGCTTGACATAAAGTCTGCTTGAGATTTCTTCTCCCTCCCTCTTCCTCTGCCTCTTCTCCTCCTCCTGACCTCATTTGCACTCCCTCTCTCTCTAAAATAAATAAATAAAATCTTAAAAAAAAAAGAAATGGAAGTACAAGCAAATCAGGAGGAAAACATTTGTAAAACACACATCCACCGAAGAATATACAGATATATATGTCCAGGATATATAAAGAATTCTTACAACTCAATAAGAAACAAGCAAGCCATTCAAAAATAGGCAAAAAAATGTGAATAGATCTTTCACCAAAGAAGATGTATGAATGGCTAATAAGTATGTAAGAAGATGCTTAACATCATTAGTCAGTAGGAAAATGTAAATTAAAACCACAATGAAATATCATTTCACACCCACTAGGATGGCTCTAATAAAAAAGACAAGTACTAATTTTGGCAAGATGTGGAGAACAGAAGCACTGATACACTGTTGCAAATATAAGATGGTGAACCACTTTGGAAAACAGTTTGGCAGTTTCTTAAAAAGTTAAACATAAATTTACCATATGACCTAGAAATCCCACTTCCAGGTGTCTACCCAAGAGCAATGAATATGTCATATACCCACATAGAGACTTAAAAGAAATGTTTGTAGAATCATTATTCATTATAGCCCCAAATTGTAAAAAACCTAAAAGTCAATCAACTGGTCAATGGATAGACAAAAATGTGGTATAGTCTCACAACAAGCTATTTCTTGACAAAAAAAAAAAAAAGAAGAAGAAGAAGAACTACTGGTATATGCTGAGATGGGTGAACTTCAAACACATTCTGCTAAGTGAAGGAAGGCAGACATAAAGGACCACATAACATATGATTCTACTTATATGAAATGTTCAGAACGGGCAAATCTATGGAGATACAAGAGAAACTAGTGGTTGCCTGGGATAAGGGTGGGAAGGTAGGATTAACAGCAAATAGTAGCCTGTTCTCCTAAGATGGCTGTTGTTAGCGGTGGAATACCGAAGACTTTGGAGCCAGGTACCCTGAGGGAAGTGACGGGAGCAGGAGCTGCAGGGTTCCACTCTTCAGTTGAAAGCCCAACCATGCAGACATCTTGCTCATAAACCCACAGTATGTTTCAGAAGTGGAAATAATTAATGACCGAACAGAAACCCCTTCTCCCCTAGCTGTGCTCAATGTTAGTAAGCTTGCCAGTAAAGCACAGACAGAAAAAGAGGAGAAGCTGGGTCAGGCCTATGCAATCAGTGCTGGTATCACCCTAGAGGGCCAGCAGCTCTTCCAGACCATACATAATACTTTTAAAAACTATAAATGACAAGGAAAAGACATCATAGTCATGGAAGAAGTTGTTAATATACCCTACCATATCAAGTGTAAAAAAAAAAACCACGAAGGCAAAGAGCCATGTATGCAAAAGACTTCAGAAACGTGGAAAAGTATTTAAAAAATAATTTAGGGACATGGAAAGTCAAAAGATACTGCAGCATTCATAAGCCCAGCAACCACAGAAGGAGGTCACCCTGTCATCCAAAGTCCACATATATGGAGGACTCTTACAGTATCCAGCCAATGAGGTAGGGTGGTAACTTCAATGGAGGTAGGCCAGGGGAGGGAAGGGAGCCTATATTTCCTTCTGGCTCTTGTGAACAAAAAGTCAGCATTTCCAAATATTAGACTGGAACAAGGCACCCAAAAAAAGAGGAAGAGAATAACTTAAAAGTTTGGGAAAAAACATAAACAGTCAATAATACATAATAAAACAAAACTAGTTTATGATGATTATTACACGATTTAGGCATGATACGAGTGAATTTTATGATATGTGAAATATGCCTTAATAAACTTGAAAAACATCACTTATATCCTCAGAAAGTAAGAGAAGATTTTGAAAACTTCAAATAGGAACAAAATGACACACATACACAAAATAAAATTCAGAAAATGAAATAAACTTTCAGAAATTAAAATATTTGAAGGAGGAACAAAGAACCCAAAAGATGGTTTGCAAGATAAATCTAATGAATTCACCAAGAAATTTTTTTTAAATAGTGGGAAAAGGAGAAAAATGGTAAGAAAATCACAGTCACTTAAGGCAGGGTCAGCATTTGAAAAATAGATGTTCCTCATAAGAGAACAGAGAAATGGGAGGAAATGTCAATGAAATAATGTAATGATTTCTCAGAACTAAAAAGCATGAGTTAAGAGTCTGAAAAGGCCAAACACAATAAACTACACCAAGTACACTATCAGGAAAGTCCAATAATTTGGAGACAAAGAATTTAAGCTTCCAGAGAAGAAAAAAAAAAAATCCAGAATGGTTTGGGTCTTTTTAACAGCAGTAGAACAGCAGTGGAAATTAGAAGACAATGGAACTGTCTTCAGAATGCTGAAGGAAAATTATTTTCATCATTGGATTTTATATCCAGCCAAATTGTTAATCTTCTATGACTATAGGTAAGATATGTTCAGACACAGAAGCTCTCACAATATTTACCTTCTATGCACCTTTTATTGGGAAACTACTTGTTGATGTATTCCACCAAAACTAAAATCTAAATGATGAAAGAGAACTAAGAACAAAGAGATTCAACACAGGAGAGAAGCAAAGGAAATGCCTGTGATGATGATGGAAGAGTTCAAAACTACAGGTGTGCATAAGTCATTGAGGACAAATATTCCACATTGGAAAATGCCAAAAGACTCTGGGAGAGTGCTTCAAGATGAAATTGACAAAAACAAACAAAACCTAATGCATCTTAACCTCTTGAGAGTAAATTTAGACAACTAGTAGAAAACTTGTAACTGAATTTAACAAGTAAAAAGAAATTTTAAGAAAATGGCAATTATTAACTTCAGCAATAGCCAATAATTCTTCAGGCAGGAGATAAAAAGTAATTATAGTTCACTAACTGTCTAAGCTCTCTGAACAGTGTTTACTGAATCATAACAATGCAGACACTGAATTTTGATCCAGATAAATGTATAATTACATTTGATTGATGAGAGAATGAAATGATATCTATGTATATTTGGGGACAGGAAAAAGGAAAGCTAAACCCAAAGTTTCCATAGTGAGAAATCAATAAAAGAATCAATTAAGAGAGTGGAAAATGGGGTGCCTGGGTGGCTCAGTGGGTTAAAGCCTCTGCCTTCAGCTCAGGTCATGGGGGACTGGGATCGAGTCCCGCATCGGGCTCTCTGCTCAGCAGGGAGCCTGTTTCCTCCAAGCCCGCTTCTCTGCCTACTTGTTATCCCTCTCTCTGTCAAGTAAATAAATAAAATCTTTAAAAAAACAAAAAAGAGAGTGGGAAATGACTGCTTATGCTGAAGGGCAAAATGTTAGAGAGGGAGGAGGAACACTACTGTTCTACTTAACAAACCTTATAGACTTGACTTTTCAAACCATGTGCAGGTATAAATTTGATTTTAAAAAAAAGTAAATAAAGATTTTTTTCAAAAAGAAAGGAAATTATAGAAGTGTAACCTTGACACACTGAGTTCTTAGTGTTTTCAAGACACCTTCCTGAGCAGACTTCAGCTAAAGGGGAAACTAGGGGCCACTACCAAGAGCTGCAATAGTTTCTTATTTAAGCTCTAACAGATAATTCTCACAGTAAATCTATAAGCATATTTATTAATTTGCTAATTTGTTTCCATTCTCTAAAGATATCTATCATTTCCTCATTGATAAACCTTCAGTTTCCCAATAGATTAATTCAGCCATAATTCAACAAACACTCTCTTGTCTTTTAAGTTGAAATAAAGCAGTAGAACATCAATAAACAGCAAAACATCATTTTCTAGTTAACTACTTTGACATCAAAGTGAGGAGGGAAGGAAGATAGTAAAATTTTTTTTTTTGAGTTTTCAAATCAAAAGTTAAACATGATTAAATTTATTCATTTGACTGGATATAGTAGACTTTCCCTTTCCCTGTAGGGTTGTACAAGTCAATGAGTTGTTTAAGGTCAATAGGAATAAATTATCTTACAGTGGCTATTTTTCAACATTGAATTGTCAAATATTGAAAAGGTAAATAGTCTACCTCCAACCCAGTAACAACTTCTGTTTCTAAACTCTATTTTTAAAGCATTTCTGCTTATTCTTCCTGAAAAAATATATGCAAATATAGTTGTGATATTTTTGTTTACCTGGAAACCCAAGTGAGCTCCTAATTTTGTACCTAATGTTTGTTTCTTATTTTGTGACTCAGACTTGAACATGCCATATTCTCTGCTTATTAATAAATTTCATAAAGTCCAAAAACCTTAGAGAAGGCCATTTGCAAGGTCATAAGATCCTGTGAGCATTAGCTACTTGTATATTGATTCAGTCCTAACATAATGTCTCTGTCACCAGGACTGAGGTTTGTACAATTCAGAAACAATAGCCTCAAAGTTCTATTTAGAACCACTATAAAGGCCACAGATTTCTGAAGGGATCTCAAAATATGAATATTATCGAGCTTTAGAAGCCAGCCAGCACACTTGCATCAGTACTAAGTCTTGAGAACAACTACTTCTACTGCATTTTTTAGGACATATCCAATTGCTACTACCTGACAACGTTGCCTCAGATTGGCTCACACAATAGGAAATGTATTGCCTTGTATAAAGAAAAGTCTAAGGGTTGGGCAGGAGCCAGAATTAGTTAACAGTGTATCAAAGGTATGATCATAGAACTAGCTTCTTTCCATCTTTCTCTACCAGCCTCAATAAGTTAGTTCTGCCTTTAATTGGCTCCCCTCGGAGCTACGAGAATATTGCATTTGTGGGTGTCATACCCAAATACACCAACATCCAGAAGAAGAAAGGAGTCACGTCTTCCTTTCCAGAAACCTATGAGTAGACTTCTTTCTTACTCATTGGCCATGATTGGGTCAAATATCAGTCCCGGACTATTGAGGCAAGGGGAGGGACATTACCATAATTGGCTAAAACTAAACCTCTGAGATTAAAGGTTGTTAAGGAGTCAGCCACAAAGACAACTAACCTTACCTCCCAGATTCTTTCTCCTGTCATTCTACTCTTTGACCTCCCAACCAGATTTTCCAGGGTGTCCTCTAAGAAAAAACAAAACAAAACAATTGTATCATGTTAGAAACTTTACTTATGTTTTCACTTTTCTCTTCTCTCTCCTATACATAAAACTTCTTCCTTGTCCTATAGATATTAAAGCATACTCAAGTCTCTCCTACCTTAAAAAAGATGCTTTCTCTAGCTCCTAAGTCACCCCCGTATTTCTCATCACCCCCTCAAAGCCAAAATGTTGAACTTAATAATTCATTATTCCAAGTTTTCTCACTTCTCCTTCACGCCTCAGTTAATCTGGCTTTTGTTGGTGACATCACACAAAACTCATTGAGATTGTCAATGACCTCCTTGTTATAATGGGGCTTTTATTCCTTATCTTAGCTTTTGACAATATTAGCTAATCCTTTCTTTATAAAACATCTTCACGGTGAATCACATCATGACCCACCTGCTCCTGGTTTTCCTCTAGCCTTGTGATCTTTTCTTGGTCTTCTCTCTAAGCTCCTTTTTCTATATTCCTATACCCAACCATCAAGTCTCTAGACCTCTTCCTTGTCACTCTATACACCCGAGATAAGCTCACCATACCCATTATTTTACTTATCATCTATATGGCAATGACTGCCTAAGAGAGAGTCATTGCCTTATCCCTTAGCTAAGCAGCCAGAAACTGCACACAAAGACCTCAGAGGTCCCCATGGTTTTTAATTGAATACTGCAATCTCATCAATGAAACTAATCCCGTCATGTATCACATTTTTGATTATTTGTTTCCTTCAAGATCCCAAGCTTCCTAAGTCATCAGCCATCACCCAGATATAATGATAACTATATATGCTTTAACCTGAGATCATCTTCCAACTTTCCCACACCCTTAGCTTTTTCTTTGTCTTCTAGAATTCCTGATATGCTAGCAGAAAACTACTCTTTTTGTCTTTAACATCTTCACATTTTGCCCTCATTGAAATCTAAATATCCCCTGATGACTCCTCTTCCCTTGCAACCCTTTCAAGTAGATGCTACATTTCTTCCTACACCCTGCTCACCAGTAGGATAGGGAGCTTCTTGCTTCCTGTTGCTGCTTTTAAAAGATTTCTCTTCCCACTTCTAAAAAACTACATCTTTCAAACTCAGGACATCATAC
Source organism: Spilogale gracilis (assembly GCA_004023965.1). Lineage (NCBI taxonomy): Eukaryota > Metazoa > Chordata > Mammalia > Carnivora > Mephitidae > Spilogale > Spilogale gracilis. Next base: position 16,365 of record PITA01005392.1, read on the forward strand.
TTGACAGCTTATTGTTACCCCTTTTTATTGCTGTCATCTACAGATCTGCTGCCAATCCCCTCATTAACTGATCATTTTCATGTCAGACTCACTGTTTCTCCTTCTACCTATTTCTATGACTACTTTCATTTAAGTATTCAAATAAATGAGCCGCCACCAAATGCCTCAGTATCTCTGTTCCTTAGTTCCAAGGATTTCTTCTTCAACTCTTCCTACACCCCCATGCTCCTTATCATCACAAAAAAAACCTAGAGCCTTCTGAAATATGCATATCAAAATATCCTGTTTCTGACCATCATCTTTACCTTCTCTGCCACCTTTTATCATTACATGCTTGCTTCATAGACACAATAGAAGCCATTGAGGAGAACTCCCTCAATTTCCCACACTCAACTTACAAATTTATCTCTTTTGTTCCTTCTCACCTTCCATAAGGAAAGAGCTGGCCCCCAGCCTTCAAAGGGCTTAACTCTTCACCTATGCACTGGATCCTCTGGCTCTTGCTTTTTCAAGGAACTTGATCAAGAAAGTACTACTGTCTCTTGTATTTTATCCTCTCCTTTCTACTGTCTCCTTATCATAAGCATGTAGACATATTCAAACCTTTCTCTTCTGGAGAAAAGAAAAAAAAATGCTGCCTCTGAGTTTATGTCAGAGGAATGAATATCTTCTAGTTAAAGGCATTTTCTCTTCACAGTGAAGTTTCTGACAATGTTGTCTATACTTACTGTCTCCTTCTTCTAACCTCTACCCACTCAACAATTTCACGCAGCCAGGTTTCTGCCCACACTGTTCCCACTTACCACTCCACAGAAATTGCTTCTTCCAAAGTTACTGAAGATGTCCTAGTTGCTAAATCCTACAGACACTTCTGGTCTTTATTTTGTTGACTCAAAGTTATCATGTATGAAACATATAACACAGATGACTGTCAAATTTTCTTTCATTGCTTTCAGTACTCTTGGTTGTTTTTACTCTGACTGTTCCTTTTCTGTTTCTTTTGCATGAACCCTTTTCTTCACATGTCCCTTAGTTGTGACCCTCTGGGTTCTGCCCTAAATTCTCTTTTGCTCTACAGCTTCTCTGTAAGCAATCTAACCTATTTCTATGGCTTAACTTATTATCTGTAAGCTAATGATTTTAAAATTTATATATAAGACAAAGTCTTTTTCCAGAGCTTCTGACTAGTATAGATTACTATCTACTGAACATCTCCACTTACCTATCCCACAAGCATCACAAACCCCAAACGCTAAAACAGAAATCAATATTCTTCTCCTGAAATGACTTCTTCACTAATCCAGTGAATAGCTGTGCTATTATGATTTATAAGTGTGAGAATAAGTAAAGGAAACCTCACTGAAAATAGAGTCTGGAAGTCCCTGAGTGGGTAGCTCTTGTGCACACACAGCACTCATCACATCCTGCATAACCAGCTGGGAGGAGGAAAATATTTTTTATCTTGACACAGAAGGATACTTTTCACATGGAAATTTATCTCCTGCTCCTAAAAAAAGAGAAGGGAGATCCCTCCCTGTCTCAGCAGCAACACACTAATCACCGCCTGCAGCCAGTAAGAAATTGCCACAATCCCAGACTCTTCTTCAATGATTTCTTGTTCAAAACAACCCTTCACAGCTTTCTCTTAAAACTAACCTGCTCTTCAGACTTGTCTATGGTTTTGCCATAGCTTGTATGTCCCGAATTACAATTCTTTGCTATTCCCAAATAAACCCATTGTTTCTAGTAAAATATTTTATTTTTAAGGTTGAGGTAAGAAATATAGTTCTCATATATTTGATCTTTGCCCATGGTTCCTGGCTCCTAGCTCTTAACCTTCTTGGAATTTCCTAAGCGATGAGAGCAATAAAGATGCCTTTTGTTATATTGATGAGATGACTTTTGAATCATACCTAAAGATGGAGGCTGATTCCTGGGAGAAACAACCCTATGATTAGAAGGTGAGAATTTTCAGTCCCAACCTCTTGACCTGTGGTGAGAAAACAGGGGATGGAGATTGAATTCAGTCAATCATTCAATCAGTGATCACCAAGATCAATCATGCCCATGTAATGAAGTCCCCATTAAACCCCAAAGGACTAGGTTTTAGAGCTTCTGAGTGAGTGAACAAGGGGAGATGCTAGGGAGTGGCATACCTGGAGAGCATGGAAGGTCTGTGTCCTTTCCCCAGACCTTGCCCTACACAGCTCTTCCATCTGGTGGTTCCTAAATTAGATCCTTTAGTAACAAACCAGTAATCTGGTAAGTAAAATGTTTCTCTGAGTTCTGTGATCCTCTCTAGCAAATTAAGCAAATTCAAGGAGGGAGTTGTAGGAACCTCTGATTTATAGCCAGTCAGAAGTACAAACAACAACCTGGACTTGTGACTGGTATCTAAAGTCTAAGGAGAGGGTCATGGTGACCTCCCAACTGCAGTCTGTCATCAGCAGCACAGTAATAGCCTGAGATTTATAACCGGCTACTAAAGTTGGAGGGGGAAGGGAGCTGGGAGGGTTCGTGTAGGACTGAATCCTTAACCTGTGGGTTCTGATGCTATCTCTAAGTAGATAGTGTCAGAATTTCATTGAATTCTTGGACATCCTACTGTTGTCTGAAATTGCTCGGTGTTACATAGGGAAGCCCCTCTCTGCATATATGTTAGAGTTGGGCCCAAGAATCATTTTAATGGCACCATTTCTCTCCCACCTTCAACATCTCATTCAAGCACTTGAATGTTTCATGAATCCATTCACTCCACCCCCAACTGCCTCCTTCTTACTACAGCCTTTTTGGGATGAGGCCCCTGAACCCAAGCCAACACACATTCTCCTTCACTTCCAGGATTCTTGCATAGTACTCTTTTCATGGAAATTTTCCTATACACCTCTCTCCCTAGATGTTACTTATCTTTTAAAATAAACCTTGGGAAATTTCTATATTTCTTCCCATTTACTGTAGCATTTTGAACTTCCTCTCAATAGCTTCAGCCCATTAGACCACCATTTCATTCTCTTAAATTATTCCTTAATCTTAGTTCTTCAATGACTGTATCTGACAAAATTCCTGGCCTAATGAAGTCAGCTCTTCAAATTCTCTGCCCCTTCCCTGAGACTGCCATAAGCCTGGAAAAGATGCACAGAAATTTGGCTCTCCTTAAATCCCCTCTCTTGCCCCCTTCCCCTTTCTCATTTCTCAATGAGAAAATGATCATTACCCAGTGAAAACTTCCCCAACTTCCTTTTTGTCCTACAAATGCCTTCCTCTAAAGACATTTCTTTCTCCGTTTCCACCTAGTACATGTGTGTCACCCTCATTCGCCTCTAAGGCTGATTATTTCTCTCCTCATGCTTGGATTCCATCCCCACTGGGTTATCTTCCTGCATAGAAACATGTTTGAAGAACGTTCATCTTTAAAAGCAAAGCAAAACAAAACTAAGATCTCTCTCAACCTCATATAGCCTTCTAAACACTTGATAAAGAAGAACTTTGATTTCTTGTCTATAAGTCTATTTTGCTCTATATTCACTCTTTAATTTGCTAAAACGAGGTTTCTGCTTCATGCTGCCACTGAAACAGCTTTTACTAAGATCAACAAAAACTTCCATACCTCCTGCATTTTCTGGAGCCTATGGACTTCACTCTGTTCTTATTTTACCTGAACCCTGGAAAGCATTTGACACTGTTGAACTTCTATTCTTTGTTTCTAAAAGATACTTCTTTTTGCCTATCTCTGGTTCTCCATTTCTTCAATAGGCTTCTTCCTCCAATTGCCTGCCCTTTTTTTATTTTCTTTCTCTTTTTCTTTCTTTCTTTTGCTCTTTCTTTCTTTTTATTTTACTTTTTTTTCATATTTTAACTGATGAAGTTTGAGAAATATACCATTTCTCTAAATAGTTTCCATAAACACAAAACCTATTCAATCCTTTTTTCTTCTTGTGATAAAATACACACAGCATAAAATCAACCAAGTCAGGTGTATACTTCTGTGGCATGAAGTATATTCACAATGTGCAACCATCACCATTATTCATCTCTAGAATTTTTTCATCTTCTCAAACTGAAACTCTTTTCCACTTAAACACATATTTCCCCATTCCTTCCACACCTCCCTTCAGCCCCTGGCAACCACCATTCTACTTTATATCTTTATAAATTTGACTACTCTAGGAATGTCTTGTAAGGGGAATTATATGATATTTGTCCTTTGTAACTGGTTTATTTCCCAACTGCCTCTTTTTTATCTTTAAGACGCTTGGACTCGTAGCAGGAAAATGTCATAATTTTGCCTAAATCTGTTATTTCATCTAGTTTTCTGGAGTTATAGACTCATAATTTTATTTCATTTATTATTATTATTTTGTTTTGCTTTTATTGAACTATAATAGACCTAAAACATTATATTAATTTCAAGTGCACACCATGATGCACTATTTGCATGTATTACAAAATGGTCACCACATAAGTCTAATTAACACCCATCACCACATATAACATGCATTACCAATGGCCTCAGCTATCATTGGTACTACCAATGGCTCTCTGACCTCTTTTTCTTACTCAGAACTTCCAGATAATCCCAAAGTCCAACTTTTGATGTTGCAGAGATACATCAGAAACACTGTGTTTCAAACTTCACACATCCACGTCTTCCTTTGGCTCCCTGAATAATATTATATCTGACTCAGGCACTCAAGCAAAATCTAGGAGATGTCTACACTGTACCTCCCACTACCCTACTGTCATGAAGTCTTGCAGTACTATGTCTTAAAATCCCCTCCTGCCCTTCCCCATTCCGTCATATCACTAAGCCTTGCCCAGGCTCTTTTACATGTTGTCATGGTCCCTGCGGTGGCCTTTGAACTGTGTTTTCCATCCCAGTCTGGCCCTACTTCAGTACACCCTTCACCAAGCTGTCACAGTACCCGATCCAAAACACAAACCTAACTTCATTTCCCTGCTATGGGCCCATCAATGGCTCCACCAGCAATCAGGACAAAATTCAAAGCCATTAGCTTAGTGGAAGGCCTATTCATATACTGACCATTTGTCAATCAAAGCCTCATTTCCTTCCTTTCCTCAGGGAGTGCACCTTTGCAAAGCCACAAAGAATGCTCAGTTTCCCTACCGTGAGGGGTTGTTTCCTGCCTAGGGGCCTTCCAAAGTACCACTGGCTCTGAACGTTCTTCCCTTTTTCCTGGTCCAGCTGACATCTACTTACTGTTCAAAAATGACCTCAGGAGTCACCTCCTCCAGGAAGACTTCCCAGACCCCATAGTCCAATTAGATGCCTTCGTACAATCACAGCAGTCTGTGTGCACCGAACACAGCATCATTTTCCTATGTGGTTCTCTGGAGACTATAAGCTTCATTTCTTGTTCAGCTTCTTTCCCACCACTTGGTAGAGAGTCCAGCATCTAATAGTATTTGTCAAATGATTAACTGACAATGTAGAAATGGACTTAAGAATCGGTCCCACACATTGTCAAAATCAGATACTGTTAAAATATGTATAGATGGAATAAGGGCTTAGCTATCGGACTTTGTTTAATGTTGGAGGAGAAAAGCTAATATGAAAGGAAATATCTCCTGAACAAATATATTGCCTATCTAAGCTATAAAACACTTTAAGAGAAGGTCAAGAGCTTTCTAAAAAGTAGTGCAGTAAACTTCCAATTCAAACAGAAATTGTTTCTATAATTACTGGCTATCTTGCATACTTTTACTATCCTAGACACAACTAAATGACTCATAAGAAGCCTTACAGAAAATTTACTGTATTCAGATATTCTCTGTATATATCTTGTTATCTGGCCTTGATAGCAAAGAGCTATGTAATGTTATATTCGTAATACAGCTAAACTAACAAAATGAAAAGAAGCGTTAAACAATGATGAGGAAAATTAGCACAAACAATGTGTATAATTGAAATTGAACCCCAAAAAGATGTTTTTTTGTTTTCTGAAATAAAGCAGAGCATTTCAGCCTGCACTATTTGAATAAATTAAATTCTCAGCCTAAAATCTCTCTGGTAGCAGAGGTGTGAGTTATTTTTACAAAGTCGTTTTGTTTTAGCTTTGCAAAGCTTTGTTGTTTTTCCTCCCAGATTTGAAATCTGCGTGGGTTTCCTTTTGGTTAATACTAAGTGTAACTTGCCATTATGAGCGTCTACTAGCCCAGTGTGGCCAAAGTCTCCCTGCAAATACACCGAATATAAGCAGAAAGGGGTGTGGCTGCTTAAAACTGGCTTCATGTAATTAAGTCTGATTTAAAAACTGAGTTTGTCTCTCTTTTTTTTTAAAGATTTTATTTATTTGACAGAGAGAAACACAGCCAGAGAGGGAACACAAGCAGGGGGAGCGAGAGAGGGAGAAGCAGGCGTCCCGCCGAGCAGGGAGCCCGATGTGGGACTCGATCCCGGGTCTCCAGGATCATGACCTGAGCCGAAGGCAGTCGCTTAACCAACTGAGCCACCCAGGCGTCCCTGAGTTTGTCTCTTAACACATATTTCATAAACATTGGCTGTGTGCCAGGCATTGTGATTGCACTGAGGTATAAAGATGGTTATGACAACACCATGACATATGACAATGTCTCTCCTTTCGAGGAATTCTCAATCCCAGTGAGTGAAACACATCAGTATGTAACCAACTAAATCATCACATGTAAGTGCTACACTGGAACAATGAATAACGTGCCATGAGGTTAAGAAGATAGGTGAGTTTCGCTTTTTGAAAGAGTCAAGGAAGAAGAGGGGGCATGGATGGATGCTCGAAAGATTTGATCTGGCCTCAACGGCTGTGCAGAATTTCACCTGGTGGAAAATGAGAGAACCAGAACAGAAGTACTGCCCTGAAAGTAGTAACCAAATCAACAAAGGCCTGACAGAGAAATGTTCAGCATATTTGCAGGTGATGAGTGCTGAGCTGGAGCTCAGAGAATGTGTAGGAAAGGGCAGGGAATGGAGTCAAGGCAGAAAGTGTATTTAACAGCTGTATTTCCCAGAGTTCAGCCATTTAAAAAATAAATTAATAGGTTTTGCCATATCTGCCTACCACCTGTACTACTAGTTACTTAATATTGTTTAAATGACTCTCTTTGTAAACTATAAATATCTACTTTAGCTTCGTGTTTGGCAATAATATCCATGAAATTACACATTTGAGATACTAATCACATTTTCCCAATAGCCATTAAAATAAAAATAAGTAATAAAGTTATATAAATGCTTCATATCCTATCACCTAAAATTGTGTTTCATACCACTAGGGGCACATGTTCCAAACCTGGGGAAATACCTCTCTGCATTAATAAGTAGCATGAAAAGGAACAGCTTTTTGAAAGCTATTATTTTCCAAATATTGGGAAAAATGAGGAAAACAATGCTTCTGTGAAAAGATTACCCAATAAAGCAATTTTGAGATCCCTCTTGGAAGCAAGTAGGTGATTGTTTAAAAATGCTGAGAAGCTAGTGACAGGCGAGAAAGTGAAGTGAGTGAGGTGAGGACAGGAAGGAATCACATGATTGCATACAGGAAAATATTTGTTAAAGCAAGAATTCAGTAGGAAGAGCAGACCTAGGGAAAATCTGGAACTGATTACTCCTTTTTTTTTTTTCCAGACACTGGAGCTGTGTTGTACAATATGGTAAGCACTAGCTAGAGGTAGCTATTGAAATTTAACTATAAGTTAATTAAAATTAAATAAAAGTTAATTCCAATTCCTCAATCATGCCAGCCACATTTCACATGCTCAATAGCCGTGTGTGGCTTGCAGTTACAGTATCAGATAGAGCTGATATAAGATATATCCATCATGGGGGAAAATTTCATTGGCCTGTGCCATACTAAACAAATACCAACCTACTGGCTGGGACTTACCTTATCAAACGGGAGTACCTCAAGGGGAAGAGTCTTCAACTGAAAATACAAAACTAGATACATTTCCCTCTCCAGGACAGTTAGAGGACAAGGCCTCTGGTAGTAGGGAAACATGGCTTTCCATAATCAGAAATAGGCTATTGTTCTGATAGGAGCTTTGGATGCCTAACTCGAGCATGATTAATAATGCAAACTGTTACATAATCAAGGAAATTCCAAATTCCCTTATGCTATTGTTCAAATTCTCTATTATAGTTCTTTGGGATAAAAATAACAGAAAAAAAAGGAAAAGAAAAGTTAGCTATATCCATAAGTTAAAGTTCCAGCTACTGAAGTCTACGCTTCTAGAACTGCAGGTGCCAACGATGTCCCTGGCCCAGGCTATATACCCAGCAGACAGATTTTCTTACCCTTCATCACACTTCAAGAAATTCTCCCAAACATAAACATCTTCTGATTTTGCCTCTTTAGCTCCCAGCATGCAATTTTACCTAGTTGCTGGTGTTCTAGTTACTATAACCCTTAATCACTTCTTCTGAGCCTGCACTTTCCTGCCAGTGCAATTGGAATAAAAATATCTGCAGTAAAGAGTAAATTACATGATGAAAACACTAATTTGAAAAGATATAGGCACCCCTATGTTTATTGATGCATTATTTAAAATAAACAAGATATGGAAATAACCTTTGTCTATTGATAGATGAATGGGAGCGATGTAGTATATATACGCAATGGAATATTACACAGCCATCAAAATGAATCAGCTCTTGCCATTTTTGACAGCCTGGATGGAATATGAGAGTTTTCCACTAAGTGAAATAAGTCAGACAGGGATGATTTTACTTATACGTGGAATCTAGAAAACAAAGCAAATGTACAAACAAAAACCAGAAACGACTTATACTGAGAATAAACTCGTGGTTTGCAGAAGGAAAGAGGGTAAAGAGATGGGCGAAATAGGTAAAGGAGATTAAAAGGTACAAAGTTCCAGTTATAAAACAAATGTCATAGAGAAGAAAGTAGAGTATAGGGAATACAGTCAATAATATTGCAATAACATTGTACAATGATAGATGGCTGCTGCATTTATTGTGGTAATCACTTTGTAAGGAATTTCGATATTGAATCACTGTGCTATAACCTGAAATTAACATAAGGTGGTATGTCAACTGTATTTCAGTAATACATTTTTATTTTTTTAATCTTTTTAATTTCTTAAAAATATTTTCTTTAGTTATTTGATAGAGAGAAACACAGCTAGAGAGGGAGCACAAGCAGGGGGAGTGAAAGAGGGAGAAGCAGGCTTTCTGCCAAGCAGGGAGCCCAACGCGGGGCTTGATCCCAGGACTCTGGGATCATGACCTGAGCCAAAGGCAGACACTAATAACTGAGCCACCCAGGCGCCCCAATAGTACATTTTTAAATAAATGAATGAGTGAATTAAATGAGACAGCATAGAGGAAGTGCTTCCCACAAACAGAAATGCCGATAAATACATGTAATATGTATAGTAACTCCCTCTCCGTTCACATAATGGCCTTCTAAAGACTTGTAGAGCTGAGATTCAGTATCCTCACGTGTGAGCCTACCATGTGACATATGACAAGCACAGCCCTAACAGTAATCAGTCAACCAGCAGCCACCAAGTATCCCGTCTGCCCAGGACACAGTGTCTAAGTGGTCTCCAGGCTTCTTACAAATTATAGAGCACGACTCCCACATTCAAAGAATTCAATTCTGCATAAATTAGAAGAACTTCAAGAGCATTTGTCAGGGAGGAAAATGAAAGCTGTGGCTGCAATCCGTAAGGCTTCAGATGAACTTTGAAAATCATGCCGGGGTTACATTAGAACCGGCATCATTAGAAATATCATTAGATCAGCATTATTAGAAACAGTGGTCCAAAAGCAAAGAGAGGGCCTTGAGACAGGAGGTATACTTTGACAACTCATCACTGAGCCTTTTCATACCTTCTTGAAGACTGGAAGGATGTATAATGGAAATCAGGGGACCACAGTTTCAACACTGGCAATGGCGAAAGCTCAAAACTTGGAATTATGCCTCCCAGTCAGAGAATCACATGATTGAAACATGAAATGTGTAAACACAAGTCCTAGTTTGATCACCCCTCAGTGTATGTGTCATATTAGGACAAAGTAAAAAATACTTGAAATATAACTTGTCTATAAATAAACATTAGACCTTTAGTTTAAGTTCTAACATGATTTCTCCAAACTTCTACTAAAATATTCGTAACAAACCCAAAAAAGCATGTATACATTTCCACGACTGTCACCTAAAAATGAGACTCAGTTGGTCTGTAGAATTTTTTTTTAAGATTTTATTTATTTATTTGACAGAGAGAGATCACAAGTAGGCAGAGAGGCAGGCAGGGAGAGAGAGGAGGAAGCAGACTCCCCGCTGAGCAGAGAGCCCGACGTGGCCCTGGATCCCGGAGATCATGACCTGAGTTGAAGGCAGAGGCTTAACCCACTGAGCCTCCCAGGCACCTGGTCTGTAGAATTTGAGAATTTTCTCTAACAGCAAAAACGAAGTACACAGTGCAGCTGTGTGATGCCCACATGAAAATGAGGAGCAAGACAACTGTACTACTCCTCACTGTTTAATCACTGGGTGAGAAAAACTTCAATCCGAAAACTGGGCAACATGCCACAGGAGCGATGCTTTTTGAGAAGTCAGAGTCCCTCCCCCACCTCCTTCTTCCTAAGAATGGCTTTCTGCTGTCACAGAGATGACTACAGCCAGAAAGCAACTGGACACAAAGAGTAAAGGGGTGATAATGTGAAGGCTTGGTCTTCAGAAAGGTTTAGGTGACAGTGTCCGGAAATGCTGTTGACAGCATTCATGGAGATGAAAATTCTTGTGCATGTGATTTACTCAGAGTGTTAGAAACCAAGGTTAGGAGGGGCACCTGGGTGGCTCAGTCGTTAAGCGACTGCCTTCGGCTCAGGACATGATCCCGAAGTCCGGTGATCGAGCCCCACATCAGGCTCTCTGCTCAGCAGGAGGCCTGCTTCTCCCTCTCCCACTCCCTCTGCTCATGTTCCCTCTCTAGCTGTGCTTCTCTATGTCAAATGAATAAATAAAATCTCAAAAAAAAAAAAAAAAAAGAAAGCAAAGTTAGGAGACCTCATTTCAGTTCAACAGAGCTGCACCAGAAGAAACTGCTAAACATTTCAAATGGGGTCAAGAATCAGGTATTATCCAACTGTATTTCTGAAAAGGCCTTTTATCTAATGTCCAAGGGCAGAGTTGAGCAAAGGGTAACTGACAAACTCTAATCGGTTGGCAAATACAGGATCTGGATTGAATTTTGCCTCTCAGAAGATAACTTTTTTTTTGAGAATAAAAAGTAATGCAATTCTATATCCACCATGATTATTAATTTCAAGCAACAGAAACCAAATCTAACTAACCTAACAAAAAGAGAAAGGAGGAGGAGGAAAAGAAATTTAAAAAAGGAGGGGAGAGGGGCTTTTTTATTCATTCATTCATTCATTCAAGGAGTCTTGATTGAATCCCTACTAGTGCCAGAGGTTGTAATATACCGTCACTATATGTGCATGTGTGTGTGCGTGCATGTGCAAGCATGCACACTCTTTTGTGTTTCTAGATAGACTTATCCAGACTTCAGGAAATGTACTGCTGAGAAAGCTGATGGATAATTCTGTGGGTATGGCAGAAAGTTTCTGAAAGATAGACTCACATGGCCAAGATGAAAAGAAGAGAATGTTCTAATGGAGCATCTCAGGTTTGCCTTTCAGACGTCAGAATGGTTAGCAAGAACTCAAACTTCAGGACCTTCCCCCCCCCCTTGGATTATGGATAAAGTCACCTTAGTATAAAGTTCTAAATCTTTTCCTGTTTACAAGGTCATTCCTTTTGCTTATGTCAAAATCTCAGTAGAATCAGATACAAAACACAGAGGAGTGGTGAAGAGTACGGGCACAGTGGAGTTGGTCGCCATGGTGGTTCCTCTGGACAGGGAGCTATAATGATCTGAAAGGGCCTGCATCCAGGAAGGCCAGAAAGTGACTAGAAGCAGGAAGACTTGTGGCCCAGGGGGAGCAATTGTGTATGACACAGATGGAGAATTTAGGAAGAACTTCAGGCAACATTCTTCCCTTTTCAATACCCTCTAGACCCAGGATTTTCTCCAGGGGAACTTCTGACATTTTGATGGGACATTTCTTCCTTTATAAGCCTATTCCATGCTCTGCAGGGTTTTAGCATCCTTGCTACTGCCCACTAAATACTGATAACTGGGCATCAGTCTATTTCAAATATCTCACTCCTGGCTACCACTTACTTCACAAAAGACTTCTGTAAAATATACTTTCTTCCCTGTGGGGTCTCGCTAGCATCAAAGAGTATGATCATCTTATCAAAGTGTCAAGCCTCTTCCCATGTCACCATTGTTTACTTGTCAAGAGCACCTAGAAAACATAAATAAATCAAAGAGAGATCGCTTAACTAAGCAGCAGCAGGGGACCCCTTCAGCGAGACCATCAAGTCATGTGTGGAGAAAGCCACAGTTCCTCAAGAGAATGCAGGAGGGATCCCATTTGCAATTCTAATTGCTAATGTGCCACCATTTTTTAAAATAACTTTGTCATTTTTTAAGAGGGAAAAGTCAAATCTTTTCAAATGGATTTTTCCCCCAAATACTAAATGCCTGTTTGTTGACCAGATAAAAGAGCCTCAGGGGTTGATTGTGCTCCCTGATGAGGTCAATAAGGACCTGTGCTGAGGACTTCAGCAGAATTGGTTAGTGCAGACATGTTTAGTGAAAGGGGAGTGGGGGGGGGGGGGGGGGGGATAAAAAGTGGTTGATCATTTCTCTAATTATTTAACGATTTCATCTTAACACCTGAGATGTGTGTACATCTCCCCACTGGAAATAAGTAGAAAATTCTGCTTTTAGAACTTCCAAAAAGAAATGAGTAAAAGACAAGTAGACCTCAAATGTTATAAAACCACCACTCTATTATGTTACGCTAGTTTTCTTTTTCTTAGAAAGAGTAATAAAAAATGTTCCCACTGTCCTCTTAAAAAGGCTCTTTTGTTCAGTGAAGCACAATTGGGAATTATAGGATAAATCAAAGGGTCAGATGATGATCTCTTTCCTTAGAGAAAACACATGTTCTTGGCAGAACCAGAAGAAAGCAAAGGGTAAAAAAGAACAATGGAAATACTTTACTCCATTCTTTTAAAGCACATTACAGTTTGTGCCTGCAGAACGACATTCCGGCAGGCGCGGGGCGGCGTTGTGCGTAGAGCACACCCACACTGTCCACCAGGGCACCGCTGCGGGCTTGGCTACAGGGACCGGTCCTGGACACCCCGCAGCGGAAAACACGCAGGAAGCCATCTGTTCACAGTGGTGGAAATGGATGCTACTTTCTAATAAACTGCTGTAGAAGTTTCTGAAAATAGAAGAGAGAAAAACGAAATGTAGAAGAGTGTACGGTTAGAACAGACGGTGGTCGCACAGCCCAAGGGTGTCATCTGTCCCGAAGAGATGTGAGCTTCCAGAACTGGTACATTCCAGCAGGAATGAAAAAAGCAGAGGTGATGATTCTCTCTGTGGGATTTTAGGCCCCTGCCCTAAGCTGCCTGAGTCCCAAAGTCAAGGAAATAGTCAGATCTACTGGGGTTTCATAACGCCCATGAGGTCATTTGAGACACGAATTCATCAAAAGCGCACGCAGGTCTGGGGCTCCGCACTGTCTCTCAGTGATTACTGCACCAACATATTGGGAACAACTAACATCAATTAATGCTTTCTTTAATTTATATCTCATTCTCTTTTCATAGTAAAGATAAGAGCTTGTAGTCAATGACAGCTAATAATCTTGGATCTGGAAATCTCTCTCTTCCAGTTACAAAAGTTTTTTGTTTTTGTTTTTGTTTTTGTTTTTTCCAGAAGGAGAACATCATGCCAAAGAGCAACTTCCATTAACATTTGCCGGACTATGCAGACGAGTAAAAATGTTTTAGTTGTGTAAATATTGACATTCAATGGACTCTGCGATCTCCAGCTAACATGAATCAGACTTTGATATTCAGTCCTGACAAATGACCGTGAGTAAAAATCCTCTGGTTGTGTATTGCCTTTGGGTTCTTTGGACAAATCAACTGAAATATAGCTCCTGTGACTATATTTTAATAAATATTTTGGAGGGTCTAATAGTTTTTCATAAAACAAACAAGAACATTTTTAACTTAAGAATTACTTTTTTTCAAGGGCTTATTTATTTGAGAGAAAGAGCAAGCGAGAGCGCGCACACATGCACGCGCACGCAGGGGCTTGTGAATTGGGGGAGGGGCAAAGGAAGAGGAACAGAGAGACTTCCCACTGAGCACAGAGACCAGGGTTGGATCCCATGACGCATGAGATGGTTACCTGATCTGAAATCATTGAGTTGGAAGCTCAAACAACTGAGCCACCCCCAGGTACCCCAAGATTTACTTTTGAGAAGCCCACAAGAAGATACCAAAGCTTCGTTATACATAATAGTTGCTACCAAAAAATGGAAGAATTTATGTTTAAAAAAGCCACTTTTGTGGTTTACCCAAGCATAACTGATACTTGAATTTTAATCAGCATTATAGTTCCTTTATGTTAATATCAGATTAAGGAAAGAAATCTAGTTAAGTGATTCTCACATCCCAGAAGTGAATTATTTAGAATCAATTTGATAGGGTCATTTGTTCTGTTTAAAAATAATATGAGTAATAAAGTATCTGTCATTTTTATATCTGATATATATCTGGTACCAATAGAGAAGTTTAGTTAGAAGTCAGGAGGAGGTTATTCTTTTTATTTTGTCTTTACTTGTTTCTCAGCAAAAATTATAAACTTACATTTAACTTGCTTATTTTATACAATTTATCCTATCAATAAAGACTTTTAATCTTGAGACTATTTGATTATATAAGCATTTTCTTAGTATTAAGACTTTTTTAAAAAAGATTGTATTTATTCATTTAACAAAGAGACAAAGAGAGCACAAGCAGGCAGAGCACCAGGCAGAGGGAGAGGGAGAAGCAGGCTCTCTACCCAGCAGGGAGCCCAATGTGGCCCGATCCCAGAACACTGGGATCATGACCCAAAACAAAGGCAGCTCCTCAACCAACTGAGCCACCCCCAGGCCCCAGTATTAGGACTTTTCATTGTAATGAGACAGTCATAAATGGGCAACCAACAGTTATAAAGACTATGCAATAAGGAAGAATCAATAAAGCACGATGGGGGGAGAGCTTTTTAATCATAAAGCAAACATTTACTCCCATTTTGATATGCCCCATATCAGCTTCTTCTTTACCAAGTGAAAGTCCAGAATTTGACTGCTAAATCTAGATATTTTATTTTATTTTATTTCATTGCATTGCATTGCATTTCATTTTATTTTATTTTAAAGATTTTATTTATTTGACAGAGAGAAACACAGCCAGAGAGGGAACAAAAGCAGGGGCAGTGAGAGAGGGAGAAGCAGGCTTCCCGCCGAGCAGGGAGCCCAATGCGGGGCGTGATCCCGGGTCTCCGGGACCATGACCTGAGCCGAAGGCAGTCACTTAACCAACTGAGCCACCCAGGTGCCCCTAAATCTAGACATTTTAAAATGAATCATGTAAAGTATTTTTAAAATGAGGGGCTATAAATAGTATCTATATAAACTCCAATAAATCAATGAGTTTGAATATGGTTACTATTTGAGTTCCAGATGAATTCTGCAATTTTGGGGGTACTTGTGTTTCCCAAGCACTGTTCTGTTCTATAATTTGGCTTGCAAATTAAATATATTTCGATTGTCTTAAAATGAAGGAGGATTCCTTCCCAGTCTATTGTGTTTTTCTGCCCTCCCCTATCAGTGCTACAGCAAGATTTCAAGGGAAGTTGATCACAGTATAGAACTCTGGAAGTTTTTAGAAATGAATTAGTTTGGGTAAAGAAAAAGTCATTTGTGAAAAGCTTGAAAACTTCATGAAACTATCGCAGTTCCCATAGGTGCAAGAAAAGTAAAGTGGGAAGACCCGAGATGAGAGCGCAGATAGACTGATGCTAAGTTTCTATGTGATTTGGGGTCAAATTTTCTAGTGTTTGTTGCCTTAGCTGGAAATAGACAGAATTCCTATTCAGCACAGCAGATGAAGCCAGTGTGAAGATACACACACACATGCACACAAACATACACATACACAGCCACAAGAAAATACTAGATACAATACAACATTGAATATTTCTTCTTATCCTTACTAGATTTCCAAATAAGAAAAAGATACTTATAGACACCAGAAACTATGAAAAAACTTAAAATTGAAGCAGTTACAAAAGCTTAGTAGCCCTGAGAAGTGTCAGGGAGCATGAGGTAGGGGGGTAGAATCTGATGCCTGAGAGGATTATGACTAAGGCTGCAAACTCTGTGTTCAGTGAGACATTGGAACTGAGAGTTCTGCTTAAAGATAGGAGCAAGAAAGAAGCGGTACTGTCCATAAAAAGGAGAGAAAAACCTGGCCTGAGAATACATCATGGAAAACAGGCTGGCATCACTGAATGATGAATGGACAGAGTTGCCCTTAAGAACTGAATCTGAAAGTCACAGCTGAATAAGAGGTTCAATTTCTCATCACCTACATGTAGTTAAAACCATAAATTTAGAAATTAAATTGGATTTCTGAGAAGGCTAGCATACCACAGAGAAGGCTAGAATACCCCAACAGCGATGAGCATACTTATGCCCAGTCTTACTTTCTCAAGACCATTCTTCAGTAAAAAGAAACAAGGGTCCTTGAAGAAATGGTTATCTCTAGGGTCAGAGCAGGAGAAATATGAGTCTGGAGCAGAGCACCTTGAAGTGCCAAAAGGCAAGGAAGTAGTCATATAGGAATTTTTTTAACAATCCTGTTATACATAGCTATAAATTTTTGGACTAGAAGTTAGAAATATTTGCTACATTAAAAAATTAAAGGAGAAAACATTTGGTGATATTAATTGATGTAAAACACTTGATAAAATTCAACAAACAGTAACGATTTAAATAAAATTAAGAATAGAATGATTCTTTGTTAATCCAGTAAAGGGTACCTACCACAGAGTAAATCTTATATTTATAATAATGAACATTTTAAAGTATTCTTTTTATTATTTTATTTTTAAAAGGATTTTTTTTAAGAGATTTAATTTATCTATTTCAGAGACAGAAGCTTGAATAGGGGGTGATGGGGGAGGGGCAGAGAGAAAGGGAGAGGGAGAATCCCAAGCAGACTCTGAGCTGAGCGTGGAGCCCAATGTGGGGCTCGATCCCAGCATCCCAAGATCATGACCTGAGCCAAAATCAAGAGCTGGACACTCAACCAACTGAGCCATCCAGAGGCCCCCAATCTTTTAAATTCAAAAACAAACAAGAATTCCCATTACCACCACTGAAATCCTATACCGTATTAAAGGTCCTAGATAGAATAATAAGATAGAAAAAAGGATAAAATATCAAGAAAGGAAAAGATATACAAGGTTATTATCAAAAAAGTTGTAAATTTTACTGATGGATATAAAAGAATATCTGAATATATAGAAAGGTATAGCATGTCTGTGAAGGGAAAAATCAGTATTTAAAAGAGCTCAGTACTATCAGAGTTAGTCTATATTAAATGCAATTCCTGGTCAAAGCCCCAAAATTTTGTCTTCTATAAACCTTTTTCAATGGAATAGCCGAGAATTACTAAAATAATTTTGAAGTACAAAAACAGGGGAACTTCTTTGTCAGTTATTGAGGTTTTTTTTTTAAGATTTTATTTATTTTGACAGAGAGAAACACAGCCAGAGGGGGAACACAAGCAGGAGGAGTGAGAGAGGGAGAAGCAGGCCTCCCGCTGAATAGGGAGCCCGATGTGGGACTCGATCCCGGCTCTCCGGGATCATGACCTGAGCTGAAGGCAGTCGCTTAACCAACTGAGCCACCCAGGCGCCCCAGTTATTGAGATTTAAAGTGAAGTAATACCCATTAAAACTGTGTAGCATTGGCACAGATAGACTCAAATAGGCCAGTGGAACAGACTAGAAAGCCCAGAAACACATGATGTACATGTAAGATCTTATCTAACAGATATCACAATACAAGTTCACAAGGAAATTGTAGGCCTATACACAAAATAAGAGGTGTTTGGATGAAGGCTATTTATCTGGGGGAAAAAATGTAATTTAGATCTTCTCATACCATTTAGAAAAATGAAATCCAGATGAATTAAAGACCTAAATGAGAATAAAACTTAAAACATTTTAGAAAAAAATTGTAGAAGAATGTCTTCATCACCTTACAACAGAGAAGGATTTCTTTGGAGAGCACTGAAGTCATATGTCATAAAGAAAAATGACTAATAAACTTAATTATAGAAAAACTTAAGACTTAAAGGCAAGCTTCAGAATGGGAGAAAATGTTTGCTATATAGTCATGCAAGAAAACCCATATTTATTAAGTATATATAAGATTTTTGAAAATCAACAGAAGAAAAAAGACAAGCCAAAATGAAAATGGGTAGATATGAAAGGGAATTCCTGTTGAGATAAACATTTCAAATGCTTGACTTCACTGCAATCAAAGAGATACAAGTTAAAATGATTAAATGCGGGGCACCTGGGTGGCTCAGTTGGTTGAGAGATTGCCTTCGGCTCAGGTCATGATCCTGTAGACCTGGAATCAAGCCCCACATCAGGCTCCCTGCTCGGCGGGAAGCCTGCTTCTCCCTCTCTCAGTCCCTCTGCTTGTGTTCCCTCTCTCGCTGTGTTTCTCTCTGTCAAATAAATAAAGTCTTAAAAAAAAAATGATTAAATACTATCTCCACCCACCTCCCAGCAAACTGGCAAAAATTTCATCCAAGTATTGAGATGATATGGGAATATGGGAATGCTCATGAACCACCAAAGAGAGGATACGTTTGTTTAACCACTTTGAGTATTTAACAATGTCTATCATTGAAAATGTGCACTTCAAACATTCCAAAATTATTTTGGTACCAGTTTCTCTTTCATTGATATTGAAGGAGACCTGCATAAATGTCTTTTGCAATATTAGAACCAAAGTTGAAATAAGCTAAAAAGGCCAGTAAAGGGGAATAGACAACAAAATGTCATATAGTCATCCAGTGACTACAATAGAGCCAATTAACAGACCAGATCTAGGTGTGTCCACATGAAATTTTTAGCAGGGAGAACAAGAGAAGAACCTGGACAATGATTAGATTTTGTTTCTGAAAAAGGAAAAGCAAAAGCAAACTCTGGGCAACTGTGTGGAAGATTCACTGGGGCAGAAAGCAGCTAACACAGGGAGATGTTAAAACAAGATGGAACAACAACATCAACAACAACATAGATAAAAAAAAGCCAAAGAGCAACTGCAGGACTCATCAGTAATGAGTGTCAGCTGTCCATGCCCCAGGAGAGCAACGTGCTAGCTCACCTTCTCCTCTGTGCACCTGGGTAATTCCCATAAAGCAACCAAGCCAACAGAACATCACCAGACTTAGAGGACTAGACAGAGGGACACATCTGCCAAAGTTGACAGCATCAAAGAAAAGTGTGAGAAGAGTGCATTTGGATTGCCAACTGATTTCGCGTCAGGTAGAGGATTCACAAGAGGCCTTGGGTCGCAAAGGAGGTTCACTGTAAGAAATGGACAGAGTAGCAAACAGCCTAACTACCGGAAAACAAAGAGGCATTCAGCACTAAAGGAAGGCCGTGAGCAAAAGGAAAATGATCGCAAATACCTGATTTTATTCTAGTGATGATTTCTCACACCACTTTTTCTGCCCCTTGGCCTTGCATTTGCTTAAATTTCACCATCTTGAAATTTTTAGTCTAAAACCCAAAAGCTATAGGCAGTCTGTAGTTCATCATAGTAACTTACCCCTGTCAGGAATCACCTTGTTTCTTGATATTTACAACTGTCTTTCATCGGTCACAAAAGTTCAGCAACGTCTTGTCTGTCTTATTCACCTCAGCACTCAGAAAAGTCACACATAACAAGTGATAAATGAATCTTAGTTGAGTGAAAAATGCATTCCTGAGAACTGATTTGTGTTTCTAGATGAGCAATAACTGATTTCTAATGATAAATGACTCTAATGAATTATTTTCAGTTGACAAATAATCCAAGATAATTGAATTAAGAATAAGGTTTGGAATAAATTTACCAGAAAATTCTTTTATCCTCCTTTATATCATTGGCTCTGAGCTCCTGATCTCAATATATATTTTTATCATCATAACAAAGGATAAAGTTTTGATCATTATTATCCATTTTCCTTAATGTAAAACTCAATGAAGTATCATTATTTCACCATGTATACATACTTGAAACAACATGTTTTGTTTCCTCTCTCAACTAAACAGAGATAGTAGTGCCTATTCCTTACTTTACGGAGACTGGAATAATCACATCTCTTCCTTTCTTCATAGAAATGTGAGAATTAATTGTGGGAAATAAATCTACATTCTTCTTTGATCGTCTTCAAGTCAGGTGCTATTTAAAAATCTAAAATCCTGCTTAGATTTTAAATATTATTTTCTTTTATCACTAATGCCTACAAGGAACAGATTGTTCATTTAAAAAGAAAATCTCAACTTTATTTCTGGTGTGATACTTTGGCAACTTAACCATCCTCAAATAGGGGATGCCTGGATGGCACAGTCAGTTAAGAGACTGACTCTTGGTTTCCGCTCAGGTCCTGATCTCAGGGTTGTGGGATCCAGCACTACATCAGGCTTGTCCTCAGTGCAGAGTCTGCTTGAGAGTCTCTTTCTCTCTCTCCTCTTACCCCTGCTCATGCTCTCTCTCCAATAGAAATAAATCAGTAAAATCTTTAGAAAAAATAAAATACACAAATTAAAAAAAAAATTCCCAAACAATAAACTCAATTTAGGGACCCAGCTGATTGATTACTTCCCTTGATAAGTGGCAAAGGGATGATTAGTGTATAAACAGGTTTAAGTAGTAGCTTTGCAAGTTTGTTAACTTTGGAAAGCACATGCTTGGGACTTTTTCATCCAGGTAATAGAAAAGATTAACTCACTCTACTCACTTCTTGGCATAAAGAGAAGTCCTGATTTGCTGATGCTGGAAAAGCCAGCCTTCCAGGTAGATACTGTGTTATGATTGCTTTTCAGTAGGTAAAACTGAACACAACTTCTCTTTGGCTGGGTTACGGTATTCTTTAAATGCCTTGTAATCTTCAGCACAGATGTAGTATTTACCTAAACCCAAGGGGCGCTGGGGTAGTTTGGTGTTTAATTCAACCAACTTATCCACCTATTAAGTCTTGTAGGAGCCAAAAGGCTATATGCCCCTGGCCCCTGGCCCCTGCTCTTTTGCAACAGGGACACTTAGTAGTAGCTAAGGAGAAAAAGAAATACCATTAAGTGCCACAGGTTTTCTTGGGTAGCTTCCGAATCCCTAAAAATATGACTATGCATAGCGTGATCATATAATTTATTGTCCAAACCAGGACACCTGTGAGAGTGAAAGGGAACCCTAGCAGGCAGGGTCACAAGAACAAGAGGTAGAAGCCAGTACAGCCCAGACAAACCAGAATGCCTGGGGCATGGTCCACCTAGCAGGCACACACATGAGGGCCTGATGGGAACAAGGACGATAATGCTGCTCTTACAGGAAAAAGGGCCCCAGTGTTTCTGCATTTGGCATCTGTCATGAAACCCGTCTCTGTGAAGCTGCTGTTTATATTCATTGTGTCTCACACTTCTTTGGTTTAACCTCGCTGAAGAAAAGTTTTCTGCCTGATGCAGCAAAATGCCATCCTTAGTCACAAGCCCAAGGGACTGCTTCTGTTACTTATTTATTTTCTGGTGGTGACTGCTTTGTCACCTGTGTTCAATGTCATTTGCTAGAGCTACTTGTAAATATAACACCATCTGAGAATGTCAACCCTTTTCCATTTCTGTTGTTTGAAATTCATCTATTTCTAGACATCTAGCCATATCCACCAACTCTTCTGTCTCTCTGTTAGCACCCGTTCGCTCGGGTGTGGATGCAGAGTTCCCGAGGGCACCCTGGCTGGTGGGAGCTGCAGTTGCACGTGACCACTCCTTGGGAGAGGTGACTCCAGGTCTTTGCTGAGTCTCAGTGCAGCCTCACAAAAGAAGTAGTCTCCATCTTCAAAACTTTGGCTTGGTCAGAAACTTTTCTCGGGTAGTCTTCGCAGTTATGAAAAATAAAATGTAGTATCAGGATGACATGGTGATACTCTTATCTAGCAGCATAATGATTATTTGCTATCTTCACAATGGATTTTCCAGACTCGGCTCAGGTCTTTATACTCAAACTTGAGCTATAGATCCACAGATGTCTACCCAGCTGGAATCTGCAACTTCGTCATAGCTTTTTTTGTCATTTTGCCACAACGTTTCGTGTCGCCTGTCTTGTAAAAGGAGATTGAACTACATTGTTATTCTCTAATTTTAATAAAGCAGAGCACTGAGACTATCAATCCAGGGGAAATTCCCAGGAAGAAAACACATTAAAATTTCAACTACCATAAACGTAGAAATGCAGATCAAAGCCAAAATGCATCACTTTTGAATTCCTGGAATGTTTAAAAGATTGGCACAGTTTTTCTGCTCCCCTTTTTCTCTGGAGACAGGCTCTCAGATCATCCACAGCAAATAAAGAGCTGGGTGAAAATTTACTGGCACATCCCAGAGCTCTACAGTTCTGAGCCTATTGTTCCCTGGCTGGGTAATTTCCTTTGGCGGAGAACAAAGAGCATAAACAAAAAGTTGGCAGGAGTTCTAACTCTAAGGCACTGTCAGCATCTCAGGGAGGAATAACCATTTCCATATTCCATAGACAACTCAGCTCACTGAATGTGTTTTGCAGGTCAAGGACTCTGCTAAGGTCTTTGCATATGTTATCTCTGATTATAGTCAACAATATGAATTAGACATCATTGCTATCCCTATTTTAAAGATGAAGAAACAAAGATCAAGCAAGTTTAATTGCTCAAAAATACACTGCTGGAAAGGGGTGAAGCCAGTGGTAGACCAAAAAGCAATTTTACTCCAAAACCTATACCCTCTGGAATCTTCTGTTTTACCCACATTACTAAACTCCTACAGTAGGAACAAATGTAATATTTGCCATTTGGAAGAAATGGTAAATAACATGAATATCTTGAGAAAGACTTGAAGCAATAGTCTAGTCAGGGGGAAAATGATCTAGGCTGCAAAAACTCTGAGAAAATGGATTCTGTTCGGTATTAGGATGCAATGAGGATGGCTCTATTGATTTTCAAAAAGTTATGCTAGAAAAGATTTTTATTTATTCATTTATTCACTCAGCAAATATTTATTGTCTGTCATGTGCCAAGAACTGTTTTATGTGCTAAAGATATAGGGTGAAAAGAGACAATGTTCCTGCCCTCAAAGAACTGAAATTCTAGAGATGAAGACAGATAATCTACAAGCCATTAAATAAAAATACAGTTTCAGGTAATAAATGTTAAGAACTGTGAAGGGTCTGACAGTATCCTACTTGCAAGTTCACAGTTTCGTGGAGAAAGAAGACCTGAAATTTTATATCCTGCAGAGATATCTTTAAGAAATAAAGACAAAATAAAAATGTGTTTAGATGAACAAAAATGTGGAAAAATTAATCAACAGGAGACCAGCACTAAAGAAAATATCAAAGGAATTCTGGAGGCAGAATAAAAATGTGATCCCAGTTCTTTGAAGGCAGACCATGAAAACGCAGGAAGAAATAAAGACTAATTAAAAAAAGAGTATATGGATAAATCCAAATGAATATTGACTTATAAAAAATAAGAATGTCTCCTGGGGTTTAAAATATATGTGCAAGTAAACACATTGCAACAATAGCACAAAAGTCAGTAGAGGGTTGGTAAATGGGTTCTTAGGTCAGGTCCTCTAAGAAGGAGATACCAAGACTAGATTAGGCATGCAAAAGATTCTTGTGGTGAGGCCTATAAGGGAAAGCCGGGAGGGAAGTGGGCAGGGTGAAGAGAGCTATCAGGTCAAATTGTAAATTCCATGTCGTTTCCAAGAGCTCATGGAGCATATATTAAGATTGTCAGAAAACCTGTTGAATACTTGAAATCATTCACAATATGTTTTATAGACACAGTGTAATTAAGCTAGAAGTCAATAACCAAAATAATCTCCCAAATCAAGGTTTGGAAATTAAGCAATGCACTTCTGAATAATTCATGCTCAAAAACATCATATTGGAAATAATAAAATATTTATAATTGAATGATAATGAAATAGTACTTATCAAAATTTGTGGATATCAACTGAAGCTTAGAAGGAAACTTACAATTTTATATTTATTAGACAAAAAGTTAAGGCTAAAAAAATATCAATGGTTAAAATAGTTACCCCAAGAAACTAGGAAAAAAACAATGGCATGGTAAACCCAAAGGAAATAGGAGAGAAATAATAAAGATAAGAGCAGAAATGAATGAAATCAAGAAAGAAATATGCAGTAGAGAAAATTCCTGGAACAAATCACCAAAAAATGTAATGACTTATCAGCTCATAGTTTATTAGTCCTCTTTCAAATGGATTGAATGCAAACTCTGAAAGAAACAAAGGAGTTGCTATCTAGCCATTAAAATCATTTACTTTCTTAACCCCAACATTAATACTTTGAAATATCCGTGTTTGGCACCATAGGGATTTTTAACACCAAGGTGGCAAGGTACCCTAGTAAGACTATGAGAAAACTGGAAGGAAAACTCTTTTCTGAAATGAAGAATGGAGGTTATGAATGAGGAGGTAGGAGAGAAGATTCAGGCCCCTATCACATGGGCTTTCACACTCACACTCTGTCAGGCAGATCCGTATGGGTACATAATATGCAAAGAAGTTAAGGAACACAAATCAATGTACTTAGAACTTTCCATGCCAAAATACATCCTGGATTTGCCTAATCATAGGGGTGTGCACACCCTCGTTTGTTTTAAGTGAATTGATTGTTTTTCAGGATCTAAGTCCCATGAGAAACTGACAGGCACTGTGAACCATCTCTCACAGCACAGGGCACATAACATGCATACCCAAAACTCTGGACAATATTACGGAATTCACAGACCTTTCTGAATTCCACACATGGAATCTCAACCTAGAAACCCTGACCAACATACATGAAACGTGGATGGAACTAGAGGGGATTTCTCTACAGTGAAATAAGTCAGACTGAGAAAGACAAATACGGCAAATACCATATGATTTCATTCATATGTGGAATCTAAAATAAGCAAACAAAAAGCAGAATCAGATTTATAAATACAGAAAACAAACTGATGGCTGCCAGAGTGGGAGGTAAGGGTTGAGTAAAAGGGGTAAAGAGGACTGGGAGATTCAGGCTTCCAATTACAAAATGGATAAATCAGGAATAATAGGCACAGCATAAGGGATATAGGCAGTGAGGTTATAATAGTGATAGTAATAGTCACAGGTGGTGGTTACACTTGGGGAGGACACAACATAATGTATAGACTTGTTGAGTCACTACGTTGTACACCTGAAACTAAAGTGACATTGTATGTCCACTATATTCAAATGAAAACATAATAAAAATTAAAAATTAAATTAAATTAGAACAAAGAAACCCTGGCCAGATCCAACAACCTAATTTGGAGGCGAGGGATTCAGACACAGAGGAGGTAACTGGCTAGAAATAGCATAAGTAAGGTATCTGGGAGGACACGTGTGGAGCCCCTAGCCCTCAGAATCATCTTTAAAAAGACTCCTCTCCTCAAAATCATAGAGCTAGCTTGTTTCAGAAGCAAGATGAAAATTTGAATCTCCTAAATTTCAATGAAATGATGTATATTTTTTAAAAGTAGGGTCGTCGATTTAATTTACCCAAACAAGCCAAACGTCTGTGTTTAGAACCACATCTTTCATTTGTTTGAGATGCAGGTACCATACTTTAAAAAAAAAAATCTTGCCCTGTGAGTCCTAAATATTGAAACTTTCATTTTCATAGAAAGTCCTTGATGTTGAGTTTGAAACAAATGTTTGTGAGTCAGAAACACATTTTTATTTTGACAGGGTGTTTAAAAATTAATTATTATTTCTGAGTTCACAGAACCACTCCAGTAGCTCCGAAGCCCTCCCATTCCAGGATCCTCAAACGTAAACAGACGATGCTGACAGTACAGCCCAAGGGCCGCGTCGCATGCTTGAGAACAGAACTCAGGTAAACAGTCATTTTTCTTTTCAGCTGCTGGGAAAAGAAGAATATGATTTTTCATTCCACCCCCAGGACGAGGTTCCAACTGCCAAGATGATTCCCAGAAATTAAAAATACCACGGACTCAAAAATGAATCCCAGGTAATTACTAGGTGCCTCTAGCTTCGTGTTTTCTTTTTCCATTGTATACCTGTCTGGGTTTTTTTGTCTTTATCAAGTTGACAATTTGCTCATTTAGATCTGAGTCTGCAGAACACCACTTCATATCTCTAGCGCAATAAAGTGAAGAAGTGGAACGATGTATTGGTTTCATTACAAGCCCTTAATACGATACGAACATGTAATCTACGGTGCATATTTCACGTGTTAGGATGTTGTTCTTCAAATCGTGAAAAATATTGTGAAAGCCTCCATTAGAAATTGCTTCCATGTTTTATGTATTTGTGCAAGTCTTCCCAACAGGTTGTGTAGAAGGAGGGGAATAATTTCGCCCCAGAGACAACATTTGGCAATGTCTGGAGACATATTTGATGGTCACAGCTTGGGAAGGGGTTTGCTCTTGGCATCTAGAGTGTAGAGCACAAGAATGTTGTTAAACATCTTTCAAAACCCAGGAGAGTCCCCAGTAACAAAGGATTATCCAGCTCAAAATCATTAATGCTGAGGTTAAGAGGGCCAGGTGTGAGTTCATGTGTATAAATCTGTATTTACTTTTCTGACAATTATGCGTTACCTGTGGGTTTATATCCACTTCTTCAAGATAAACAAAAATGTTTTTGAGATCATTTTACTTTGTTTAGAAGCACTTCCCATACCAAAAAGATCCTTGAAAGTAAGTGCAGTATTTCTAATATTTTCATGTTTATCAGTGTTTTGTGTGGAATTAAAAAAAATCTGTTCAAGGAGATAAGAAAGGGCATGCAGAAAAAAGGAACGATAATTAAAATAGTTTGATCTTTATACTTTATGGATATAGAAATTATTGTAAAACATTTGAAATATTAATAATTTCCACTTCTTTTTTTTTTAAGATTGTATTTATTGTTTGAGAGAGAGAAACACAGCTAGAGAGGGAACACAAGCAGGGGGAGTGAAGAGAGGTAGAAGCAGGCTTCCCGCCAAACAGAGAGCCCGATGTTGGGCTCAATCCCAGGACTCCGGGATCATAACCTGAGCCAAAGGCAGATGCTTAACGACTAAGCCACCTAGGTGCCCCAATAATTTCCACTTCTTGATGCCTTGTTTATATATTCCATTTTGTAAGTTACCTTCCTTGCTAGCCAAAGAAATATTTCTTATATAAACAAAAAATCAAAGACATATCTTTAATATATGCCCAGTTATGACATTTCCCCACCTATATCCTTAACCAAAAATAAGTTTCCACAACATTTTAACTGAAGATCCAAATAATGGCTCCCCAGCATATGTGGTGCTAACATAAACAATCCAGTCTTTGGTTATTTCTGAAAGCAATTGCAGACGACAGAACTCCTCTGGCTGGTTGATAACAAAAAGTTCTTTTAGAAATAGTGCATAGTTTAGAGACTATCTTGGAATGTCTACGTCCTAGGTTTGAACACCACATGGCCAGAAGAGAGCGAACAGGGGAAAAGCTGAAAGATACCACTGGAGAAAATACAACTCCACTGCCCCCATCACTCCATGCCTGTGACTCAAGCCAGAAACACAGAAGAACTAGGCAACTCTACCATCAGTCATGCTGGGAGATACACCTGCACACCCCACCACCCATGTTGTACACCGCTACCTCTGAAACAACAGTAGGTGGGCCAACTTGGAGGAAACTCAATTTCTTGCAGCACCGTAGTTGCTAGGGAATGTGAAAATGTAGATTTTAGCCTTATAGTCTTCATGGTTCTAGACATCAAGATAAAAGGGATTGGAATGGGAACTGAGCCAAATTATAGTATCTGCCATAGTCACCAAATTATTTTAAGACACATCAGCATTTTAAAAAAATTTATTTTATAGCAGTCTAATTTGGTTCTAAAGCTATTCATAATCCTGTTTGTTTGGGGGTGTTGCTATTCTTCATGTTTGTGTTCTTTCTACAGATGGGGTATTTTCTAAAATATTAAATCTAATTGCCATATCATTTATTTATTCTATCAATAAACATTGAATGCCTACTATGGAACAGGCATTGTTCCATTTTTACACATACAGCTGTGGATTCAAAAAGGCAAAAATCCTTGTCCTCGTGAAATCACGTTCCAATGAAAGCTCAATAAATCAATTAGGAGTAGGGTCAGCTACATGTAACAAAAATAGAATGAAATTAAACTGAATTACAGTTGCTTCAACGAGACAGCAATTTGTCTCTGACATAAAGAAGTCTGAAAATGAGAAAGATCGCAAAAATAGCCCTATTCTTCCACCCTCCTATATCATCTCCTTCGTTATATAACTTGTAGTTCCTCTCACTAGGGAGGTGGAATCCATGCCTTGAATCTGAGCTGGCCTTATGACTTGCTTTGGCCAACAGGATGGGGCAGAAGTGCTAGTGTTCCAGTTTCAAGCCTAAACCCTAAGGTATCTTCATGTTTCCACTTGTTCTTTTGTGCCTCTATCATTCCATGAGAAGGATGTGCCCAACCGCTGTGCTGGAGGATGAAAGACACATGGAACAGAGCTGATTCTTACCAACTGCCCCATTTGAATCCAACCCAGACCAGTCAATTCTCAGTTGACCTCTAGAAGCAGGAGAGATCCCAGATGAGCTGAACTCCACCGATGTGCAAGAAATAAGTGTTTTGGTAGACGGCTGAGGTTTTGTCAACATTTCTTATTTAGCTTTATTGTGGCAATAGAGAACTGATACAGGGACAAAGCAGTCGTGCAGACATAAAAGCTTAGAAGTATTGGGGATGCAAGCTCCTTGCATTCTGCTGCTTTGATCCTCAATTTGTGGCTTCTATTTTATCGTCCAATATTGCTGCTGAGCCATCACATCCAAATACACACATCCCAGCCAGTGGGAAACTAACAAGGGGTAAAAAAGGAGACAAATGCCCCTTTAAAGGAAACTTCTTGGAAGTTAGTTACAGACACAACTAGCTATTAGGTGTGAGAACCAGAAAACGTAGTCTTTATTCCTATTGTTTGTGCCTAGATAAAAACTGGGAGTTCTATCAGTAAGGAAGAAGGGGAGACTAGATTCTGGGGACAGTTGGTGAGCCACATGTGCCAATAAAACATGAGGGGTACCTGTGGTGGCTCAGTTGATTGCATGTTTGCTTGGGCTGGTGTCTTAATCTCCCGACCCTGGGTTGGGATCCCGGTTCAGCGGGGCATTTGCTTCTTTCTCTCCCTCTGCCCCTCCCGCCCTCCTCCCCACTGCGCATGCTCTCCCCCTCTCTCTCACTCTCACAAATAAATTCTTTAAGAAAAAAAATACTGACAGAAAGTTATCTATTTCCCTATTTAGGCCTCTTACCAATAAAAACAGTTTTCTAAACTTAAGCTACATTGCTTTCTGGATGGACTGTGCAATTATAATACTTAAAAATTAAAGAAATATTAATATTCATAAATCCAAAAGAAAACTTTTTCCTATGGCATTTTACCACTTTCGCAATTTTGCTTTTTGCCAAAGGGACAAAGGTTTTTTCAGTAATAGTTCCAACATGGTCCAATTGTCTAAATAATTCAGCGGCTGTTAGCGAGTGTTTCAACAAAGCAGTGTTCGTTTTTATCATAAGTGGTCATCAAGCATAACAACAGATTCCACCTGGACTGAAAGACTAGTTTTAAAAAGACATTTTGGGGTGAAAGGATGAGAAGCCGAGGAGTAATCACTTCATACCTAGAGGGCCAGGGTTCATCCCCACACTGTAGAATTCAACTGGCAATATGTATTTAACTGTTTTTCAGTAAGGAATCCAACCATAGTAAGAAAATATGTACAGTAACTTAAAGTATAATTTAAAATATACTTTCCTTATTCTTGGTTTCTTAATTCCTAAATCAAATCTTAAATTCACTTGAGCAGAGCTATATTTTAAAAAATGTGAAATGAAATGTACAGATTAATTTTGACTGTTACTTGCCTACCTTCTATGTGTGTGCATGCATACGCACACACACACACACACACACACACACACACACACACACAGAGGCAATACATTTAAGTCATTTCCTCCTCAGCTCCACATACTCTTACAGAACCTGTTCATATCTGTTCTTCAATCCTTGCAAAGTGAGCAATGGGGCAAATTACTAGTGCTTGATAATTGAAACAGTGATAGATACTTAACCTCAGATTGTGAAAATCATGTAGTTCTCTCTTCCAGAAGTTTCTAAATGAGACACAGCAACCCTAAGCTCTTAAGTTAATGACCTGAGAGAATTTTGTTGGAGCCATTTCTTATCACAACCCTGCTTAAGCATTGGATGTCAGCCTTTAGACAATAAAGAATGAAGCAAACAGGCAGAGTTATAAGAAACAAAGCTCAAGAATGACAGAGAGAGAGGGAAAGAAAGAGAGAGACACAATAAAAATATGTCTGTTTCTGATGACTTTCCTGGCTTTGGTCCCTCATGAAGACAAATCAACCAAGCTATTGCATCTGGGTCAAATTATTGTCTTCTTTCCTGTCTTAAGCTCCTACGATTAACTCTGCAAGGTACTATTTAAAGCCAATCTCTCCACTTGTAAATTGAATCATATCTGTTAGATCCTAATCAAAGACATCATTCTAGATGTTATCCTCAATCTCCCCTGCAACATCAATTTTTTTCTTAATACTAAATTATCGCCCCAGTGCCAAAGCAGTACCTGGAACATAGCAGACAGTACATAAATATTTGTTGAATGAGTTCACCAAAGGGGAAAAGGCACAGTCAACAGAAATTATGATTCAAGAAAGTAGATTGGCAATAATGCAGTGACAGGAAGGAGTAGGGGGCAAGAGGGAAAAGCTCTACCACTGGAGAAATATTTAGGATGGTCACAACCCCAAGACACAGGCCCATTAAAAGACTAAGATTTAATGACAAGAAGACAGAATGCTATTTCACTTCCACACTTTATCACAATACCAACAGGATTCCAATATAATAAGAGTGGACTGTAGCTGAAAACTTCAGTCTCAGGTGCCTGGGGGGCTCAGTGGGTTAAGGCCTCTGCCTTCGGCTCAGGTCATAATCTCGGGGTCCTGGGATCGAGGCCCGCATCAGGCTCTCTGCTCGGCAGGGAGCCTGCTTCCTCCTCTCTCTCTATCTGCCTCTCTGCCTACTTGTGACCTTTCTCTCTGTCAAATAAATAAATAAAATCTTTAAAAAAAATACTTCAGTCTCTTTCTGAGGGTCAATTACATAGGGAAGTCTCAAGTCAATAAAGGAAACAAAACCAAGATCATTAGAGGAATTTTAAGGCTCTGACACCTGTAGCAACAGCAGACACCGACACAGTCCCACTTCTAGTCCAATAGAAAAATCCACCCACTATATGCTTATTCACCACAGTTCCTATTATTTGATACGTCCAACTTTTAGAAGTAGCCAAAAGAGATATGATGATTAAATGTAATGTAGTGTCATTACATTTAAGGATGACATTATGGAAAAGAAAATGGACAGTGGAGGAAAAGGAAGGAATACATACTCTGAGTAAAGTATGTACATAAATTAATTATACCTATAGTGGTTCATTAACTGTGATGAATGTACTATATTAAGATTTTTATAAGAGGTACTGGGTGAGAAGTATATGGGAGCTCTACACTCTTTGTACATTTATTTCTGTCAACCTATAATTATCCTAAAATTTAAAAGCTTATTTAAAAAAAAATCAAAGCAGGGGCACCTAGGTGGCTCAGTCGTATGACATCTTCCTTAGGCTCAGGTCATGATCTCGGAGTCCCAGGATCGAGCCCTACATCAGAGTCCCTGCTGGGCGGGAAGCCTGCTTCTCCCTCCCTCACTCCCCCTGCTTGTGTTCCCTCTCTAGCTCTGTTTCTCTCTGTCAAATAAATAAAATCTTTAAAAAATAAATCAAAACAAAATATAAAAATCATTGTCAGGTAACTGTCACTCCACATCATATTGCTTCCTTCTCTGTTCATTAAAAATATCCCTCTGGGGCGCCTGGGTGCTCAGTTGGTTGGGCGGCTGCTTTCGGTTCAGGTCATGATCCTGGAGACCCGGGATCGAGCCCCGCGTCGCAGGAAGCCTGCTTCTCCCTCTCTCAGTCCCTCTGCTTGTGTTCCCTCTCTAGCTGTGTTTCTCTCTGTCAAATAAATAAATAAAATCTTTAAAAAAATATATCCCTCTGGGCTCAGGAGATCATGGAATGATCAAACAGCAACATACAGTTTTCACACAAAGTGAAGTATCCTAGAGGCAAGTATGCTCACAAAAAATATAAAATACTTAATTTTTATAATTAATTTTCCTCTTCCCCGTCAATAAGGTATTCAATATGGCTGATAGTGTCATGTAGAAGAGAAAAAAACGTCTCTCACTTTTATCCTAAAGTTAAGCTAGTTACAGGGCTGGGGCGGGGGAGGGGGGAATCGTTAATATTTATGCTCTTAGGTTTGACAGTTCTTGGCATATTCTGTTATTTCACAGAGAATATTCTCCTTGCGGTAGAAGGTAGACGTTAAGGATCTATATTGGATGTCTACAGATCAAGGCAATAGGAGTTCACATTCATGCAGCTTTGTTGGTTTCCATGCCAAAAGTGGTGTGTTGTTCTTTTGCCTTTCTCAGGCTCCCGGAATACAGCAATACCTGAGTCCCCACTACTCCATTTAGCTCTGTTTTTATAGCTCAACAAACATTTCTTAAGTGATTACTAAATATAAGCTAATGACTAAGGATGATTACAATTTCAGCTTTGAGGAAGTTAATACCAAAAGAGATTATGTCCTGTACCTAAGTACTATAACAAAATACATAAAATTCTATACTATGTAGTAAGGGATGGAGAATTAGAAGTATGATTCCTGAACGGTAACATCTTCCATATTACTAAAAAAAAAAAAAAATGACAGAGACACAGGCATGTGAAAGAATTTAAGCTGACATTCATATACTGTAAGAGATAGTTTTGATGATCACAACCCAGGTATTTCAGAAATGATTTTTCTGAAGTACAAGCTCTTTCTGGCCATCCTTGCCCTCCAGCAGTTCTCCTTTCTAATTGATAGTGAGCAGTACTGACCCCAATAGTATTCCCAGGAGTATTTTTAAAAACGAGCTGAAGTCCAGGCATCTCCAAAACAGCTTTTCCCTAAAGCTCATGTTGGAACCTTGAAGTTAGTTAATTTTTCCCACATCAGCCTATGTGGTCATCCAAAATGCAAGCCCTTGGGATCATCTATGCTTTCCCCTCTACCCTCACTTCTACCTAGCTGGCCTTCCACATTCCTATCTTCTCATCTGTGAATTTCGCCTCTACCTGTTCCATTGTGCCCTTTGAACCCCCAGATCCTCTACGTCTTCTGGGGTGCCTCTCCTCCTGCCTTTACTGTGAAGTCTCCCCTCGTGATTTCAAGCTGTTCTTACGCACTTTTTCTTCCATGCTCCCACTTCTACTCCCTAAATTTATTCTATATCTTATAACTTGGTTAGAATTCTGTTTCCTATTCATTTTTATATTCCCAGGGACCTACCAAAGGCCTTGCTAAATATTGAATAAATGACCGAACGAACACAAAAACAACACCTAGCAAATGCAAGTTTGTACAGTGGAAATTGCACATGTATATGGTTTAGAGGAAGAGTTGATTGTATTTGGATTAGAGTTAATCAAGTAAAGCTGCAGCTCTCAGTTAAGTGAACTGGAGGATTCACCTATGAAAATACAACTGATATCACTTAAAATGAAAAAAAGAAAAGGTGATTAAATTTTCCCTTTTTTCCCCCTCCAACCCTCCTAAGTCCCTAAGGAAATATAACAATATTATCAGTTTGACAGCTTCTCTCTATGAACCTTCTGCACTTATGTATCATGATGACAGATGCTGATGAGGTAAGAGGAAACAGCAGTTTTCATAGCACCCACATGGTCAGTAAGAGGCAGTTCACACATTGGGAGCTGTAGTCCTGATCACTGAGGACTTGCTGAGGGCTGCACTGCTCAGAGGAGAATAACGAACCAGAGCGTTAGCTGAGGTCAGGGCTTCCTGGATTCACTGACAAATAAAGAAATAAAAAAATAAAAAAAACAAAACCTTCATAATATTTTCCTTGTGATAGGCATATTTTGTGAACTTTTCTGCACAAATGTTATATAATGATTAAAAAATGAAATGAATCTCATGATTTAATATTACAGAACAAGGAAAACCCATTCTTAAGAAGTTACAAGTGAAATTTACCATGAATAATCATATAAGAAGTAAAGGTCAAGGAGGAATTAGAGATCAATAACCGAATACAGAACAATTTTTTTTTTTACTTTTTATTCCAGCACTGCTTTTATTCAAAAATTGGTGTAGGAATGACATTGTTGGAGGAAATAAAATAACAGGCAGTAATCATTTTGATAGTTGGGTTAGGAGAATAATTCCATCTTTCTTGGTCTTCCTCTGAAGAAGGAAGGATGTTTAAGAAGATACTTATTACCATCAGTACAGAACTTAATTTACATCAGTCTCTCCCCATTCAAGTCCTTCTTTGAGCCATTTGAGAAATCATACCAGAGAGTAAGATGCTCCGGGGTGAAAATACCACCTTTAGTATTCTTTAGGTTGATATGGGAGAATGTGGCTTCAATATTCTACAACAGTGTGTTTCTAATAGGCACTGTGGAATTAGACAGACTCACCCACTCAGCCTCAGGCTGGGCTGAAATCCACATGGCCTTTCTAGAGGGCAGAGTGGAGCACAGAGAAGCAGACAAGAACATTTCCTTCTGTTGGGCAGAAGCTTCCAAAGAGATAGAGAAGGAAAGGAGTGGAATTCTGTGTGTCTGTGTCTTCCTCCCAAACTCACTATGCAGGTAAAATTGAGTGGAAAAAAGTGACCAGCAAAAGTGAAGACAAAAAAGAGTGCATCCAGAGAATGAAATACAAACTGAAAAATGCTGGATATTGTACTAATTCCTGTCCCCCAGCCAAGATGGAAACATCAGGAGTTTGGGGCAGTGTTCTCCCCACTCCCAAAGGCTGCTTTGCTTTTTACTGGCCTCTGACTTAGGCTTTGTTACTATTTGCAAAACCTTCATCTTCATATATATCGAAATGGGCAATACCTATACTCTTAGCTGGACCACAAGCTCCCTGAAGGCAAGGAACCCATCTGTAACTGTACTTCTAAATACACAACCTCTACCACAAAGCCTTATGTAGAATTGATGCTCCAATATTAGTCACTGAATGAATGAATAAATAAGTGAATATGAATAACATCCAGGCACGATTCCAGAAAACCTCAGAAGTAGTGCCTGGGAGCTATTACATTTGGACAGAAAAACCAATTGTTACCTTTGTCTGTGATCTTGTTAAACGTGGCTCTGCTTGAACCTAATGTCTCTCTCTCTCAAGCGCACACACACACACACACGGTGGGATATTTGTAATGGAAGAACAAGCCCCCTATTGAACACAGCTTGTCTCATGACCAGGGGCATTTCCAGGATAAGGGACAGCAGGGGACAGGCTAACGAATGGCAAGCTGTCTGCGGTATTAGTGTATGAAGGTGTAGAAGATATGAAATATAATTATGCAAATGTAGAGAAAAAATTTAGCCAGGCAACAGCTTTTTCTATTTTTTTCCTCTTACATAAATATATTATTTTTCAAATCGTAACAGTATACAACACTGGAAGCATGACAGAGAGCAGCCATAATTATTTAACGCAAGAATGTATTTGCTGTGACAACAAATACGGCAGTTAACACCATGTTTGACAATTGACTTTGTGGTCACACAGCTCTCAGCTCTGACCTCTTGCTAGCTACATGATCTCAGCTAAGTTGCTTAATCTCTCCAAGTTCAGGTTCTCATCCGAAAAATGTGAAAATCAATAGCTACCTAATACAGTTGTTAAGAGTTAAAGCAACCGGGGCACCTGGGTGGCTCAGTTGGTTAAGCAACTACCTTCGGCTCAGGTCATGATCCTGGAGACCCAGGATCGAGCCCCACATCGGGCTCCCTGCTCGGAGGGAAGCCTGCTTCTCCCTTTCTCACTCCCCCTGCTTGTGTTCCCTCTCTAGCTGTGTTTCTCTCTGTCAAATAAATAAAATCTTAAAAAAAAAAAAAAGAGTTAAAGCAACCAAGTACATGTAATGTACTTAAGAAGGTGTCTAAACCACACACACAACCGTGAATAAATGATAGCTGTTGTTGTCCTTTATCTTCAAACACTTGGTAAACTATAAGTCACTAAGTAAATCTAAGAGATTATTATCCTTATTATTATTGTAGGAAATTTCACTGCTGTTTCACCAAAAAAGGCAACAGCTAACTAGAGGTGGTTTCATTCCATATCCATCAATTCATTCCATATCCACCAATTACGTGGAAGCTAACAGATGCGCATTAATGGCCAATGTGAAAAATAGATCACATTTCTCTTATAATAGAAAATGTTATGTCCTCATTAGGCATATAAGGTGTGTTGTGGAGCAGAAAGTCACATGTCAGATGTGTCTTATCATTTGTCATCTTGTCGTACTTTTTAAGTCAAAAGATACATATAAATTCATAACAATTTAGGTGTTGTGATCTTTTTCTTTGTTTTTTAAATTTTTTTTTCAAATCCACGTTTTATGTTTGATAGCTCCGAGGTTAAATGTGTTTAATGTGGGACCCTGTCATTGCTATGTACTTCAATACACAGCCATTGTAATTAAAATTTCAAGTGACTCTGGTTGTGAAGTACATTGCCTCTGGTTTGCATAATGCACAATATATTCATTGTTGTGGCTTCCTTTGCATAAATCAATCTTATTAATATCTTATTCATCTTCTTGCCTTCCAGAGTCTTGAATCAAATTAATTCTCTGAAGGAAGAAATGTCAGGACTCAGGCAGCTAGGGAGATCTACATAATTCTCGTCCGTTTTTTAATCAGATTTGTTCTATAGGCGGTCACATGATTTATGAGCAAATTTTAACTCTGCTGCCTCTTTGTTTCTCTAGGAAACAAGAACAGAGATTTGTGTCCACATATAATATGCAAAGAATTGGAGTAAAGGGGTTAAAGTAAAAGAGTGGGCATCAAGTTATGACAGTGAATCCCAGCTGGTTCCTCTACTCTAGTGGGACTCCCAGTTTGAAAAGAAGGGAAATGAAAGCACTGTCATTATGAAAACTTGAAGCACTTAATATTCTATTCTGTTAGCATAAAAGTGAGATGTCACCATGCTGTGAGTGGTGGCAGGCTCTCCACTGAGGACAAAGTTGATGATGGCAACTCTCACTCTAGTTGGTGATGTGGAGTGAACTTGTAGGACCCCAAAGCAGAAGGATTTCCCCAGCAGATTTTGGGCTTAGATCCACCTGGGCCTGGTGCAAAACCACAAAAAATCCATCCCCCCAAAAAGTAAAAATTGTCAAAGAGGAGAGAAGCTTTATATAGCTCCTTGAAAACCTGATCATGATAGCCACAATCAAATAAAAGGCGACTCTCTTCATAAGACACATTTTTCTTATTCCCTCCAGAAGTTCATGTGTACTTTTGGTCTCAACACCAGCCTCCTGGCCAAGTCTGCTCTCGATGTCAGTTTTCTCTCTAGCTAGAAAAAAATCTTGCGCCCATGGGCCTTGATCTCCTCTACAGAGTTTACCAATAAAACAATTCTGGATATGGAAACATTTCTATTTGCATTAAATAAAAGATAACTGAAATAAGAAAAAAAGTGCCATGTTTATATAGAATACCTTCTATTCTTACTTTCCTATCTTCCACATTTATAATGAAATTTGAAGGTAGATTTTCCTGGAAACCTTGGAAATCTATCCAACAAACATTTATTATATCCCAATTGTTCCAGATTTGTATTGAACACAGGAACATGAACTCAATGCACACATTTATGTATAAAACATATTGAGTATTGAACTTCCACTTTGGGCCATGATGGAGTAAGTGGTATTGGACTTTTTCTTCCACTAAAGACAGCTATAAAACTGGACAACCAATAAGTGGAACATTTTTCAGGTATTGAACAACAGGGAGAAAACACATAAAGTGAGCTACACTTTCACTACCATTTTCTTCCTTGGGGCACTTTCCTGATGACTCAGGGATGTGGAACCCAGGAGAAGAACAATGATCTCAGGGATCTGAGGAGGAAGAATAGGTTGGGGCTGTTGAGATGGCTGAAATTCACACATCATGGTCTAACTACGAGAAAACAACACAGATGGGTCCCCAGATCTGTGTGGTGGTTACCCTTGGGTACTTGTCTGAGTGCTGGACCAAACATAAGCAACACAAGACTCCAGGGGTATAGCAGAGAGCAGCTCCGGCATGGCCAAGAGCTGAAGGTAGATAGGAAAGTCAGGCTGCTCTGGAAGGACATGGCGCTGCAGCCATGCCAGAGTTGGAAGACCTTGCTGATTACTGTGCATTCAAAGATAACCAAGAAAGCCTTCGGAGTACGTAGCACTCCCAAGAATAGCAGTCACGACCTAGAATAAATGACAAATCTAAATATATCTGGCTCAGTAAAGCCTAAAGCCAATATCAAGAGGATTCACCATTAATTTGATGTACTTGTCAGAACAAAATTCAGAATAATCCTGACTCCTCACAATTTATTACCAAAATGATATCCAGCACATAATAAAAAAAATACTAGACATGCAAGGGAAAGGGGCAGGAAAATTTGATCCATAATAATAATAATAATAATAATCATAAAACTTAAGTAATAGCTACAGACCCCAATATTATCTAGATGTTGGATTTAGCAGATAGACTCTCAAAAGCATTGTAAATTTATTCAAGAACCTATGGATGATGAATGAAAAAGTGGATGATGACTCAGCAGAGAAATGAAAAATATTATAAAGAACTAAATGGAAATTCTAAAGCTAAAGAAATGCAACATCTGAAATTTAAAATTCTAGGTTAGTTTAAAATCAGTTTTTTTTGTGGCAAAAGAGTCAGTGAACATAAAGACAGATCAATAAAAATTATTCAAATCCGGGGCGCCTGGGTGGCTCAGTTGGTTAAGCGACTGCCTTGGGCTCAGGTCATGATCCTGGAGACCCAGGATTGAGCCCCACATCGGGCTCCCTCCCTGCTCAGCGGGAAGCCTGCTTCTCCCTCTCTCACTCCCCCTGTTTGTGTTCCCTCTCTAGCTGTGTTTCTCTCTGTCAAATAAATAGAATCTTTTTTTAAAAAAATTATTCAAATCAAAGAATAAAAGAAAAAAATTAAGAAAAAATGAACAGAGCCTCAAAAATCCGTGGAACAATATCATTTCCTTGGATGATTGACATCCAGGGAAGTAGAGATAGAATGACTCAGAAAAAAAAATTTTTTTAAAAACAATGGAAGAGGGGCACAAGGGTGGCTCAGTTGTTAAGCATCTTCAGCTCAAATCATGATCCCAGAGTCCCAGGATCGAGCCCCACATAACGCTCTCTGCTCCTTCGGAAGCCTGTTTTTCCCTCTCTCACTCCCCCTGCTGTGTTCCCTCTCTAGCTGTGTTTCTCTCTGTCAAATAAATAAAATCTTTTTTAAAAAAATCAAAGGAAGAAATGTTCCCAAATTTGATTTAAAAACATCAATCCATAGATCCAACACGTTCAGATGACCCCTAACAGGATAAATACAAAGATAACCACACTGATCCCCATCATTTTCAAACTACTGAAAATAAAAGATTAAGAGAAAGTTCTTTAAAATAGCCAGAATGAAAAAAGACATATTACATATAGGAGAGTAATCATAGAATGACAACTAAAAATTTTAGGAAAAAAAATTTGAAGAAAATGGAACAAAATCTGTAAAGTGATGAGGAGTGTATTCATTTGCTAGGGCTGCCTAATGTAGCACCATGGACTGTATGGCTTGAACAACATGAATTTATTGGCTCACAGAACTAGAGGCTGGAAGTCCAAAATCAAGGTCCTGAAAGAACCAGTTCCTTCTGAAGACTGTGAGGGAATCTGTTGGCTTATCAATGTCTGTCTTCTCGCTATGCCTCTCACATTGTCTTCACAGTATGCATACCTCTGTATCCACATTTCCTCTCTTTCAAAGGACACCAGTCATATTAGATTAGGGCCCCCTACTGACCTCGCTTTAATTTGATTACCTCTGTAAGAGCCTATCTCCAAATAAGGCTACATTCTGAGGTACTGGGGATTAGGATTTCAACAGAAGAATTTGTTGGGGGATGGAGGGACATGCAAATCAATCCACAGCAAAAGAAAGTTTTATAAACCTCCCAAACTCTAATTCTATATCTGGTGAAAATATGCTTCAAAAATAAGGATAAAATAAAGGGTTTTCTTTTTTTTTCAGATAAAATAAAACTAAGGGAACTTTTTTGTGACCAGAACTTTATGTTAGAAATTGCTAAAGGGGGCTGCCTGGGTGGCTCAGTCGTTAAGCATCTGCCTTCAGCTCAGGTTATGATCCCAGGATCCTGGAATGGAGCCCCGCATCAGGCTCCCTGCTTAGCAGGAAGCCTGTTTCTCCCTCTCTCACTCTCCCTGCTTGTGTTCCCTCTCTAGCTGTGTTTCTCTCTGTCAAATAAATAAATAAAATCTTAAAAGAAAAAAAAGAAAAGAAATTTCTAAAAGAAGTTCTTTACATTAAAGGGAAA
The DNA here is from genome assembly GCA_004023965.1 of Spilogale gracilis. Classification (NCBI taxonomy): domain Eukaryota; kingdom Metazoa; phylum Chordata; class Mammalia; order Carnivora; family Mephitidae; genus Spilogale; species Spilogale gracilis. The sequence continues at coordinate 57,255 of PITA01005392.1, forward strand.
TTCTACATGGAAAGTCAGATCTTCAAGAAGAAATGAAGAACTCCAGAAATTTTAAGAACATTAAGTAAATATAAAAAGTATTTTTTTCCTAATTTCTTTAGAAACACTGTAATGTTTATAATATATACAGGAGAAAAATATGTAACAGGAGCACAAAAGAATTCTACTGTAACAAGTCTCTTAAATGAGACTTACACTGGCACAATTTTGATTCTAAAATAAGATGTGATAAATTAAGGACGCAAAACATGATCCCTGGGGCAGCCACTAAAAGAACAGGACAGTTAGAGATAAAAAAGAGAAAAATGAAATTGTATAAAGTAATCCATTAAACTTTAAGAAGCCAAGAGGTGAGAGGGAAAGAAATATAAAGACAGATGGAACAAATAGAAAACTAAGAGAAGGTGGAGGGGTTGAACCTAACTGTAGACTGTATTTTCCCTATTTTGCCACAATAAAATCTCTCATCCTCTGCAATGGTTCTCTAACAGTTTTCCAGGGATTTCAGAATACTACAGATGAAGTGGTTTAAACAACACATGTTTATTTCTTCACAGTTCTGGGGGCTTGAAGTCCAAAATTAATATGGCAGCTAGGTTTCCTTCAGGGAGACCTCTCCTTGGCTTCTACATAGCTGTCTTCTCCCATTGTCTTCATCTGGTCCTCTTTAACTTTTTTTTCCTTAAGTAGGCTCCATGCCCAGTGTGGAGCCCAATGTGGGGCTTGAACTCACAACCCTGAGATCAAGATCTGAGCTGAGATCCAGAATCAGATGCTTAACTGACTGAGTCACTCAGGTGCTCCCACATTTTCTTTTGCTTAAAGTCTCTATCTCCAAATACAGTCATATTCTATGGTACTAGGGATTAGGAGTTCAACATATGAATGTAGGGGGATACAATCAGTCCATAATAGGGACTTTGCCATTCAGCTCAAGAAGCAGAGTTGTTTCTCCATCCCTTTGAATGGGCACGTGCTATTACTGCTTTGACAAATAGATTGTGACAGAAGTAATACGGTCAGTACCAGTCATGGCCCTGATCTGACCTGGTAGTGTGCTTACAATGGAACACTATTAAGCAATAAGAGGGACTGAACTACTGATAGATTCAATTTGGATGAACCTCAAAACTAGTATAAGGAAAGAAGCCAGACATAAAGAAATGTATATTTTATTATTTCATTTACATAAAATTCAAAGACAGGCAAAAATAATTTAAGTGGTAGAAGTTAGAACAATTAAAAATTAGTAATTCCTTCTATTTGAGGGAGAATGGTGTGACTAGAAGGAGCCAATGATGGCATTTTCTTACTGATGGAAATGTCTGTAGTGTTGTTGGTTACATAAGACAAGATACTTGTTAAGACTTAGCAACCTATACAGCTAAGTTCTGTAAATTTTATTGTACATTTTAGTTTAGTTTTCCATCGTTGCTACAACAAATTACTGCAGGCTTCCTGGCTCAAAACAACACATATATACTACCTTACAATTCTGGAGGTCAGAAGTCCAAAATATGGTTACATTGTTCTGAAATCAAGGTGTCAGCAGGGCTGGTACCTTCTGGAGACTTTAAGAGAATAACTACTTTTTTGCTTTTTCCAGCTGCTAGGGGCTGTTTGCCCCTAATCCTTGGCTCTTGCTTCCCTTCCATTTTCAAAGCCAGCAATAGCCACTCAAATGTTTCTCACATGCATCACTCTGACATTGACCCTCTTCCACGCCTAAAGGATCACTGTGGCTGCACCGGATCAATCCAGATAACCCAGGATAACTTCCTTACCTTAAAGTAGTTCATTAGCAATCTTAATCTCATCTCTACTTTAATTCCCTTGTCAAATAACATTCACAGATTCCAGGGATTAGGACATGGAAATCTTTGGGAAAGGGGGTGTGAGTATTACCTACAACATTTTATGTGAATTTTACTTCAATAGAAAACAATTTTTGTAAAAGCTACTAAATGCCTATTGTATGCCAATCACTCTTCTAGATCTCTCTCTATATATAGACCTATGGTTACATGTTTATTTATTTTTATGTGTCTTCCCTACTAGAATCTGAGCTTCTTGAGGACAGGGAGATTTGTGTGGTATACTGTATTAGAACAGTATCTAGCACATAGTAGGAGCTCAATAAAAATTTTTGAATCAATAAATGAAGGCAAACTCAATCAGTTTATTTTTGCTGATTTTGTGGATAATATTGATTGAATGACTTCTTGGCAGAACTTTATGTAGATAAAATCACAGATGTTAAGAGTACACTAACCCCAGCAAAAAGTATTTGGTTTTGTACCATTAAATGTCTGTATTAGAGTATCATCATCACCTAATAGGACAGCTTAGTTAGAATGCCAGGAAGCAGAGAACAGAGCTATCCACTGAAAGAGTCAGTATCTATATTAAAAAATAGAATTTTCTCAAAAAAAAAAACCAATTTGTTTCAGGAGGAATGCTCAAGAATTTATTTCCTGATATATTTTGGTTATTTATGTTGTTACTTCTCATGATGCTGAATTACATTTTTTTCAAACTAAAGCATATGGTGTTAGAATTGTCACCAAAAAGAATATATTTTCCTCTTAATTATTGTTTTTTTCTAAAGGTTATAAAAGTCAAAACTGAAAGCTTTCTGTTTTATACCATCATTTCTAATATTTTGAAACAATCGAAGGCTCGGTTTTCTTCATAACTTCATAACATCAGGCATGAACACATATTGTGTTTCAAAAAAATAAAGATGTTGTTTTTGACTGTGCTTGGCAGGAAATACAAGTGTTGCTTCTTTCTGCCCCCTCCCAATGTGTTTGTGTCCCTTAAGAAATAAATGCAGTGGGTGCCTGGGTGGCTCAGTGGGTTAAGCCTCTGCCTTCTGCTCAGGTCATGATCTCAGGGTCCTGGGATCAAGGCCCGCATGGGGCTCTCTGCTCAGCAGGGAGCCTGTTTTCTCCTCTCTCTCTGCCTGCCTCTCTGCCTACTTGTGATCTCTCTCTGTCAAGTAAATAAATAAAATATTTTTTTAAAAAAAGAAAGAAATGCAGCAATAATATGTAAATTCACCAACAGCTTCTGACTTCCCTGTTACTCTGGTTTGTGTTTCAAGTATCACCATTAAAACTCTTTTGTAAGTTTATCCATGAGAGAACAAACAATTTACTCCATTGAAGTGTTAAGAAGATTAAATATTGGTTAAATTTATATTACAGAGTGATCCTGATAGAATTAGCACACAGATACACGGGCAATGATCTCTTACTTCCAAAGATCTACTGATCAAAGATGTCTTGTTTTAAGATAATTTTTATCTTAAAACTTATGACATGTGATCTCCTCCAATATTAATGATCATCATAGCCAGATTTTTAAAAAGATATTTATTTATTTATTTGTTTATTTGAGAGAGAGAGAGCACACATGATGGGGTGGAGGGGCAGAGGGAGAAGCAGACTCCCCACTGAGCAGTCCCAGCAGTCCCACCCCCAACCCCAGGACCCTGGGATCATGACCTGAACTGAAGGCAGACACTTAACTGATTGAGCCACCCAGGTGACCCAGATTTTTTTTCTTCTTCAAATTTTTCTTATAAAAAAACGGGCTACATGTGTGTTCCTAAAGTTTTCTGTGGTAAAAAAAAATCAAGGGTTTTCATGTAATAGCTATCTGCTATGGACTAAATTCATATGTTGAAGCCTTACTCTCCATTGTGACAATATTTGGAGATAAAACCATTGTGTGGTAATTAGGGTTAGATAAAGTCATGGAGGTGGAACCTTCAGGATGGGATTAGTGCCATCATAAAAAGGGGAAGAGTTCTTTCTGCCAGGTGAGGATACAGCAAAAAGATAGTGATTTACAAACCAGGAAGAATTTCCTTACCAGATATCAAATCCGCTAGCACTTTGATCTTAAATTTCCTAGCCTTTAGAACTGTGAGAAATAAATGTCTGTTGTTTAAGCCCTCAATCTATGGTATTTTGTTACAGCACCTCAAGGTAACTAAAACAGCATCTTAGCACCTTGAAGACATGAGGACAGCCAATGGACTTTGGTGGAGCCAAGAATTCTAAAGGACACAGATACATTTAAAAGGGGGAATAAAGGGGCACCTGGGTGGTGTAGTGGGTTAGGCTCCGACTCTTGGTTTCAGCTTAAGTCATGATCTCGGGGCCCTAAGTTGGACTCCACGCTCAGGACTGAGTCTGCTTGAGATTCTCTCTCCCTCTCCCTCTGCCCCTCCCCTCATGCATGCTCTCTCTCCCTCTCAAATAAATCTTTAAGAAAGGGGGGGACAAAAATGGACTGTATGCAAGAAAAAGAAAACATAGAAATGTTGCAAAAACAACTTGCGTGACCAAAAGAACACTATAGAACCTCTGTGGTAGTTCTGTGCTTTACAAAATTAACTTAGACTGGAAAACTGATCTGCATAAGTTATAGGACACTGAGAAAGTCCTAATAAATCAGATACTAATAATGGAGAATTTTTATCTCATCATAAGAGAGATGGAAAAGCAAAGTTAGTAAAGGACAAATAATTAACTTTTAGAACAGGAGCCTTCTGAAACCCCAAGAAGCCTGGAGATAATTTAATGCAACTTCCCAAAGTCCTCTAATAAATATGGGCCAAGTCACAAAATAATGAGACTTGGGGTGGGGGTGAAGGAGTATTATAAAGAACAAAGCATGCTTTTAAAACAGAAAGATGGCTAAAGAGAGGAGAAAAAGGAGATGCAAACTAGCAAGTAAGAGCAAACTATAAATCATGCAGAAACCAAAAGAAGGAATTCTAGGACAACCTTGCAAAGGAGTGAAAATGCATTTTTAAAATTTCAAAGAGAGATAACCAAGTTCAGATTCTGAGGGATCATTTCATAATCACAGAGCCAAGGGTGCAATCAGTAGATTTAAAGGCAAAAACAACATGTCTCTGGTTGTTGTTTAGAGCATTTAGCACAGTGCCTTGAACCTGAAGACCATTCAATCTTTTTAAGGCAGATTCATTTGATATCCTTTTTGGTCTTTATTTTGGAAAAAGGAAGATTCCACTTTCAAATTGTCTTTTGAAGCAGAGCGATCTAAGATACTACACTGGAAAATAATAATAAGCACACTGATATTCTACCCTGCATCAAAAGATACTAAGAAGTAAGTCAGAGATAAAAAAATAATAATCTGTGCTAGAATTTTGAAGGAACTCAGGAGTTTAATTATAGAAGTATTGACAAAATGAAATATATTCCACAGGACTGCATGGCTGGGGGTCTGACGGCTTGTCGTTAAGATTTATCCCTATGAAAGACTGCAGGAGAGACTCTGGGTTCTAAAGTCAGTGGGTCTCATTTCCTTACTGGCAAGGAGGGCCTCTGGACACATGAACAAACATCCAATGTGGGAAGAGAGAATCTTTTTTTTGTTAGGCAAAATCCTGCCTGACTGATTTAATGCTTCAGAACCCTTTAAGATATTATTCAAAAACACTGGTCAAATAAGAATTCATTGATTGCACATATTACTTTACTAAGATCTATATATACAGTGATTTTAATGGACAAGGCTCTTAATCTAGCATAAGCAAATCCAAGACATACGACACTAATTTGTCACCAGCCTGTGCCTTAAGTCTTTTATCTGTTCATTCTTTCACTTTTTGAATTTCTACTTCGAGCTCCACACTCCGAATACCTTATCCCTGAGCCAATAGTCTAAATAAATAAATGAATAAATAAAATCTGCAGCAGTTCTAAAAAAAAAAAACCCCATTGACACCCATGCAGAGATTCAAAGTGGTCACTTTTTTCAAATCAAACCTGTAAATAACACTTATGGGATAGCTTAATAAATAATTGAAATAAAAGATAAAAGTAAGTTCCAAATAAATCATTTTTATGGGCATTGCAATATTGCACTAAAAAAAATGCCTTTCTACACCTGAAACTAATGTAACATTATATGTCAACTGTACTTCAATTAAAAAAGTTGTTTTCAAATTGAAAATGGAAAGAATGCCTGCCTGACTTGTAGGCTAGAAACATGAAAAATTAAATAGACTTCCACAGTTTATGGAACCATCTGGAAGACTCTGAGTCACTGATAATTAAAATACTCAATTGACTGTCCCCATTTTTTCTGCGTATCAGTAAGAACAGTTTCCAGTGCCTAGCACCTTCTGTTGTGATTTAACAAAATATTGAAGATAGGCTCGATAGCCTTTTGGCTTCTATTACAGGAGACCCCAGTGACTCTAAGGAGTTCCAGAGCTAAGGTGTCACTCCATACGTTTTATGCTGCTGTACTTACTGGCTGTTTGCTGGGTCTCTTTGTTACATATATAAAAGTTAGATAAAAATGCCTGTGCAGGAAGCCTGGGTGGCTCAGTGGGTTAAAGCCTCTGCCTTCAGGTCATGATCCCAGGGTCTTGGGATCAAGGCCCGTGTCAGGCTATCTGCTCAGTAGGGAGCCTGCTTCCTCAGCTCTCTCTGCCTGCCCCTCTGCCTACTTGTGATCTCTCTCTGTGTCAAATAAATAAATAAAATCTTTTTAAAAATGCCTGTGTAATCTTTCTAGCCAACTATGTACCTAGAGTACCACTCATTTCTCTAATGAAGAATTATTTGTAACATTCTTTTGGCTAAATAACAAAACCCTCTGGTGCAGATGTGGATGATAATATTTCACTAGCTACCTCTAGAGTTAGGACTCCTGATTAGTATTTTTCAAATGTTAACTAATCACTTTTTTAAAAAAGATTTTATTTGTTTATTTGACAGAGACAGAGTGTATGAGAAGGGGAGAGCAGCAGGCAGAAGGAGAAGCAGGCTCCCCACTAGAGCAGGGAGTCCAATGTGGGACTTGGTCGCAGGACCCTGGGATTATGACCGAGCTAAAGGCAGACGCGTAACACACTGACCCACTCAGGCACCCAATCACTTTTAAGTAGACTATAAATTACATACACTACAACAGAGACCAAACTACTTCCATTTTTTACAAGGATACCATTATATTAGAAAGAAAACATTGCAAATTTTTCGTACATTTTAATGTTTACATTTAATAAACTTGTTCTTTAACATAAAATAATCACAATAGAATATTAATTCAGAGTCCACTACAGTCAATGTTGTCTGGGAATGGGACACAAGTGAAAGTTAGTTATAAATATCATTTTTCTTTTTTTTTTTAAGATTTTATTTATTTGACAGAGAGAAACACAGCTAGAGAGGGAACACAAGCAGGGGGAGTGAGAGAGGGAGAAGCAGGCTTCCCTCTGAGCAGGGAGCCTGATGTGGGACTCGATCTCGGGTCTCCAGGATCATGACCTGAGCCAAAGGCAGTTGCTTAACCAACTGAGCCACCCAGGCACCCTAAATATCATTTTTCAATTCTGTAACTATATTTCTGTGATATTTGGCAGGTTGATTGGGAAATGACATCAAAATCCAAAAAAGCCCTTAGTATGAAGAAAGTTAGGCCTTGCCCAACAGCATGACCTGGTACCATCTCTCCAACCCTAACTCGGGCCTTGATGTGCAAAACTCCAATGGTTTTGAAGTTTTCCCCAAGAGGTCTGCTGAAATCAAGATCACTATGCTTTCCACTATGTCACACTATCTCCCAGGTGACAGCACAGTCCTAGGCTCGACTGAGGTAGTCACACATGCAGTCGACCCAGGGCAGCACTTCTAATATGCACAGACCTAGTCCTCTTTCACCATGTATTCAGGTCTTTTTACCACTTACGAGCTGGGTACATTTTACCTTTACTGCCTTCAGGACCAACCTGGAAATATCAGGTAATAACAGAATCAGGTAATAAGGGAAAATTCACCAAAACTGGATGAGTTATTTTTCACTTACTTCACAAGTAGAATGAGGTGGGCCTATTTTGATCACTCATGCTTTTTAACATCTCCAGTGGGTTGTTAAGGACCTGCCAATAACTAATCTGCAGGGAATTCTTAAGGAGCTGCTATAGGTAAGATTAAGGTAAACTTCATTGAAGGGTTCGGGAATAAATCTTTCCCACTTTATAATGACTTTACAACCTCTACACACGTCATCATTCAGAATTGTTGCTGTTTTGTTGCCTGTTAGTAATTAAATCTAAATGCTAAAAATCCTCTAAAAATGCCAAGGAAATCCTCAGCAACAACCTGGGACTCTATCTCAAACAATATCTTCAATCAAAACCTATAGCAACCCCAGGACTTACATGGCGTCTCTTACCACTCTTACCAAGTGTTCATTGCACTGCATCTATCCACAGAAGCCAGAGGATAATCAAGAGAATGAAGGAGAGAAAAGATGAAACAGAAAAGAAACAGAGGTTGAGTTTTCAGTAGCCCTCCAAACTGAAGAGAATCTTTCTTAATTTCACAAGCACTTTCTACCTGATTATCTTTAATGGTTAGAGAGCTCTTGGTTTTGTCACCCTCCCTGGCTTTTATGAAAACTTTACTAGACAGTAATAGAAAAGCAGCATATTCCTCTCCACAGAGGGGCAAGGTTCTTCTGGTAGCTTTGGGTTCTTGCGGATACACAATCTAATTCACATATGTAACTGGACAGATTTAAACCCTGCCAAGCCCCACAGAGCAAATTTTTTCCAGTCCTCTTCAGGCTGCAGGTTCAATCCTTGGGCTAGCAAAATTTCTTTCTGACTTCACTCTAACCTTGAAAAGTGTGTTAGAATCCACAGCAGTTGATTCACCAATTAGCTCTATTTCTGCTTGAGATATGTCCAGAGAGCTTATTTAAAACAAAAACAAAAACAAGGAAACAAAAAAGCAGAACAAAACAAAACAAAAAAACCTATTACCAAGAACAAGCTAAGTGATTATATTTTATGCCAGGGCAGGTCTGACCCTAGGTTCAGGCACAATTATGCTATGTTAAATCACATAAGATTCATGACTGTTTCTTCTGGAACCAGTAGATTGCTTGGGGTCTCTCTCTTACCTAGACTATGCATGATTTGTAAGAGCTATTTGGACATTAATATTTAATGTGAATAAGAGATGTGGAGTTTTAGACAACATATTTCCTTGAGTTCACATTAAAGGAAACACATTCTCATGTTTTCCCTTTGTGTGTAGGAGTCAATTGCTCCTTATGAAACCCACATCAAAGAGCCTCTGAACGTTTGGTCACTATTATACCTGCTAACACTCTCCTGCCACAGATAGAACTGTAGCTCCTTCCAACAAGTACATGGCAAAATATGAAAGAAATTAACCTTGCAGAGGGGTCCAGTTGTTCCAGATGACTGGCTAACGCAGCTTCCAACACACTCCTCTCTGGCAAAACCTCCTTGACAGGTTTCCAGTGAAGCGACAAGAATCTTACAAAGACAGAACTAACTTAATGGCTCTTCATTTCAAAGGCCCATATGGGGGGGGCGGGGAGTTAACAGTCATCAACTAATATTTTTAAAACTCAAAGATGTGTCTCACAGATAAAGATACATAAGAAATCTAAACAAGGCACCTCCAGTTAATTTATGTGTCTGTATGTTCTGTATTGACAAAGTGATATCTGTTCTGTATTCATAGTAATTTAATTATATTCATAAAGTCATCAGATTGATATAGTCTCCGTCATTGCCCTAGAGCTGGAAAATCGTCTTTCAGATCATTTATGTGACAAGAAGTAAATACAAAACAGAGACAAGCGAACTGAGAACACGAAAGCGAAAAAATACATCTTTGAGCCTTCTTGTTCGTGTGTGACTGCTATTTAATTCAACTGCTTACGATGCAAAATAGATTGCTGGTTTTAAATGCTAAGTGTGTAGATCATAGTTAAGAACAAACGACATGACTCTTTAACATAGAAATTAAATGTCAAAATCTCCTACATTTCCAGTTTTAAATTCGGCTTTGAAAACTTGGAAACCATGAGACAGATTCCAAACCTCAAACATCTCATTTTCCGAGAGATGGGGAAATAATCCCTCTTTCGCAGAGGTACAGATTGATGTCATGAGCAAGGAACTGAAAAAGATTTTCTACCATGTGGACACTAGAATTTATAAATCATGTGAATCAATAGTACAGACTTGAAATCTTTTTCAGATGATGCTAAACATTCACATGAGAGCTCGGGGTTCTGAATGCTGACTGGCACGTGCCAGTTCTACTAGATTTGCAACAGGATAGCACTTCCTGCCGACCTGCTGAGGAAATCGGCCTTCGACAGCAAGGCCTGGCGCAGGGGCCTCTAGGATGACCGGAAGTTTGCCCCATTCATGAACTGAACCGGTGTTTATTGGCTCCTGCTAGGGAGCTATGCCAGTGTTTCTGGAACCCGCTGCGCATACATCATACCTTTTTCTAAAGAGAAAGAAAATCTGTAGAACTATCACTATGGTGATAATGGGCTTACCTCATCATCACAGGACACAGCCTGATCCTGCCTAGTTCAAGAGGGGAGAAAATTTACTAGGTAACTTGTGTTTTGGTTTACCATCAGCTCTGGACCAGTGATTCTTGAGATCCTCATACATGCTTATGTGACAGGTTACAAAAGTGCTCGTCCCATACTAGCTAGTATCTATAGAGCATTTATTAGGGGTGTCTGGCACTATTGTATGTTCTTGCTATGTGTTAACCAATTTAATTCTCAAAATAACTTTATGAGGTATGTTCTATGATTATTCCATTTTACAAATGAGGGAACAGAAGAACAGAGAATTTAAGTAACTTGGAAACAGCGACAGGTAGGATGTGAACTGAGGTGATCTGGCTCCACAGTCCCTACTATACTGCTGTCATGGAGTCATACCGTGACTTATTTTTCTTAGCACTGCCTCTCCAAACCTGTTGTCAGCTCCTGTCTATGCATAACCCATAACACAACCCTTCCTTGAATGAAGACCTGGGCAGGTTTTACAGCCTTTCTCTTAGAAAATAAAAGGCTTCCAGTAACTTGGAGGCATAAGAACAGCCACTATTAAGTAAGTAATAGATGAAATGCAATGTAATATTAACTTATGAAGCTCCAAACAAGAATTTCCTAGCACCAGTCCTTCTCAACTAGTGGCTGTTGGAGGCATAGCGCCCGGAGAGGGGCCCTGGTTGGCTGCTGCTTTGCTCAGCCTGCCAGGTCCTCCAGCTTCCCCACTAGCAAGTAATGGTGATTTGGAAGGAAAAAGGAATCAGGTAAGGGAGAACTGGGGGCCCTTCCCTCTTACGCTGAGCCAGAATTATCTCACCCTCGCTGCACTGATGTTTAAAGTGGACTCAGTGTCTGGACCAGACCTCTGTGAGCTCTTGGAGAATCCCCAATTACTAAATAATACACTTGCTGTGCCTTCTGTGTTGGCGGTGCTCTCTGACTGGCTTTTTAAAACCCCTCTTTGGCTCTGAATCTCAGTAATCCACCTTCACAGACAATCATTTTTCAGTTGTGATCTCCACTCCAGACAGCCCTCTTGTGCCAAGCTTTTTTTGAGGACTTCACATGCTCTCTCTCTCTCTCAAACCCACTGTGGAAAAAAATCACTTTTGTCCCATCACTGATGGGACTGAGGGTATTCCTAAAGCATGGCTTTTTGATGTGCAGCTGCAGGATGATTTCCAGTCTCCCTTTGGCAGGAAATGTGAACCAGCCCTTGGGGAAGTCCCTGGAAGCCACTGTCACTTTGCCTGAAGGAAGAGGCAATCCCCCCCCCCCCAATTACATCAGCACAACAGCCATTCTCTCAAGACAAGAGTTTCCAACTTCAGCCTCTTGGTGTGAGTTACTTCCTGGTGGTTGGCCTCATCATGTGGGCATCTTGCTCAAAGATCTAGCACCACTTTTTGGAACATGGGAGTAGTTTGCTTTTATTGTCTTGGAGTCTCAGCTGAAAATGAAACCAGGGGAGCCTGGGTGGCTCTGTTGGTTTGGTGTCTGCCCATGGCTCAGGTCATGATCCCAGGATCCTGGGATCAAGGCCTACATAGGGCTCCCTGCTCGGTGAGAAGCTTGTTTCTCCTTCTCCTGCTTCTCCTTGCTTGTGTTCCCTCTCTCACTGTCTCTCTCTCTGTCAAAAAAATACATAAAATCTTTAAAAAAAGAAAATTAAACCAAAAAGATTTATTTTAACATTCTCTTAGGATTACATGAGAGAGGCAGCTAGACCTCACAGGAAGTACTAGAAAAAAAGCAGTGGCCCCACATTCTAGTCCTGATTCCACCAAGAGTTAATTCTGCCAGAATTTGGAGTTACTTTGTCTATTTGAGACAATTTCTACATAAGTCTCCATCGTAGCTTCCCAAAGGGCTATCAAAAGAACTCTAGCACTGTGAGCTACTAATGGTTGTTTCATGGGAATAGAAGGATACCAAAATCAAATAAATTTGGATAATGAATATTAAGCTAAATTTAAATTATTTTCTTTACAACAGAATTTCTCATGAATATGCATGACAAGTCTCCAAAGAAAAATGTGTGCCTAATTCTTAAATGTTTCTGCCCTGGGAACTTTGTTGCAGGGAGGGTAACTCCTTAACTTCTTCCTCAGAATACAATTTTTAAAAATCTGGAGTTGATAAACTCAAAGGACCCACATCCTGGTTCTTGATATCTTTGGAATTCAGAATTTTACTGTGGGTAATTTTACTGTGTTCTGTACCCTCTCCTCACCATGGGCCACTGCCCTTGGATATAAAGAAGTCACAGCTTAACTTGGCATATGTGGTTGACTGTAAAGGAAAGAGCTTTGTTACAGGTTGGGTTATCCAAAAGCAGATTCTGAGACAGAGTTGGCTTAGAAGGAATTATGAAAGATCAACACCTATACTGAGGAAAGAAGCTGGAGGGACAAGTCTGATGCAAGCATGATAAAGCCTTAGTGGATGCCACGAGGACCTCAGGAGCAAATATTGCCCATCAGAGTTAGCTCATCTCAGACCCAAATATCAAGGTCTTTATGTCCCTGTCTTGACGAGTTGAGCCCTTGTGTGAAGCAGCTAAGGCTGAAGGAATGGTGAAAGGCTTTCTGCAGACATCTGGCAATAAGTAATGCACTGCAAAGAATCTAGGAGTGTTCAACATACTCTTGCTTACTTAAAGTGAACACAGTTGTACTCATCTGCTCATAGAGAAGAATATGGAATGTAGAAAAAAAAAGATCTACTTCCCTTTTTATCCTGGAAGGCACTGAAAGTGTTCAGTGGGTTCGAGGATATCAGTAAGCCCTGTAAGATATGGGGTCTTTCTATAGTCAGGTATCCATTTCCAAAAACAAAGGAGGACAAAGAGAACCACCCCCCCAAAATGCCATGATGCATTAGGCTATTTCTTATGGTGAATGGCTAGCCCCATTACAGTTGGTACACCTTCATCCATATACCTCTTCTTCTCCCCTCCAGTACTGGAGAGAAATGCTGAAATTTCATACACTTGTCAAATGGAAGTAAGTGAAGAATATACCAAAATAGGAAGAACTAATTACAAAATACAGTATATCCTACAGAGTACTTTTTGTTCTCTTTCGTTTCTGTTTAGAGAAATTGGCTTAATGATAGATCCAAGTTATTTATCACTTTACTTAATTAGAAGTTAGATTGACACAAGTGCCTACTAAAGGATCTAGGTAGCTCTGAGAGTGAATTATGGGAGTGCTGGTTTCTAAAGATAGGCAGAAAAAGTAGAAGATTATGCCAGAGCAACATCAAAGCTAGCTATAGCTCTGACTTAAGTATAAGGTCAGCTCCAAATCTAAGAGCCATATGGCTATCAAGGAAGGCTCTAAGACAACAGCCTCAGGTACTCACTTCCCTGGCTCAAGAAGAGTCACAAAGCCCCCGGACTCTACCTTTCCATATGTTCAATTGAGGCACCCAAGCTGTGAGAACAGAAACACATAGACTGTCAACTCTTCATCCTAAACTATTTATGGAAAACCAAAGGGGTAGGTGATGCTGAGTGAGCAGGTGGATTTGAGTGAAATATTTCCCTGGCTGCTTTAGCTTCTGCAAAATCCAAACTGAAGAAAGCAGCATAATGCTAATTAAAGCTGTAGCTCAGACTTTGCCAAAACTGCTGGCTTTGATGAATGATCCTTTCAAAGCCTCCCAAGCTCATAGATGATCTACCAGTAAGCATGCACCTCATTTAAAGATTCTAATCAAAGAGCTTTATTAAGCCACTAAGGGATAATCCTAAATTCTTTTAAAAGTACAAACAACTACTATTTAATATTTATTTTTTTAAGGCAAAATATTCAACACCTGTACAAAACTTTCAAAAGATGTGGAACATCTCCACGCTTTCTTTTTGAGTTATTGTCAGAGAAAATCCTGGTAACCTCTGTGCCCATCTGGTGATTCTGTGGAATGAACAGCTGGTATCTGTGAAGGCATTCAAGGCATTTGACAACAGATCAATCCTTGAAGATCCAATGATCAAGAGATCCAGAGAGACTGAATTGTTGAGGAGTTTCCTACCATCATAAGGTTATTTATTCTGGATCTAAGTGTGGTCTGTCTGCATTTAGTTTATAGGCCAAGTGTGGGAGAATAACACTAGTGAACATCAAAAGGATGCCCTTCCACCCAGTTCCTTCACAGATGTATGGGATCATGCTCCTTACTTGCTTGTCGGCTTCTGTAGCCACATGAGTTCCAGTTTTGAAGCAGCGTGGTCTGAAAATAAGCAGGGAATGATCCCAATCTTTTGGTACCAGTTGAGATCTGATTTGTGATCCACTATGTGGTTTATTTCGGAGAATGTTTCATATGCACTCAAGAAGAATGTGTATTCTGTTTTTTAAGGATGAAATGCTCTGAATGTGTCTGTGAAGTCCATCTGGTCCAGTGTGCCATTCAAAGTCCTTGTTTCCTTGTTGATCTTCTGCTTAGATGATTTATCTATTGCAATGAGTGAGGTGATAAACTCCCCTAGTATTATCAATGTGTGTCTTTAATTTTGTTATTGATTTATGTAATTGGCTGCTCCCATGTTAGGGCCATAAATGTTTACAATTTTTAGATCTTCTTGTTGGACAGATGCTTTAATTATGATATAGTGTCCTTCCTCACCTTTTATTACAGTCTTTGGTTTAAAATCAAATTTGTCTGCTATCCCAGCTTTCTTTCAATGTCCATTAGCATGATAAATGGTTTTCTACCCCCTCACTTTCTGAATTGTTGAGGAGTTTCCTACCATCATAAGGTTATCAATCTGGAGGTGCCTTTGGGTCTAAAATGAGTCTCTTACAGGCAGCTTATTAATGGGTCTTAACTTTTTTTATCCAATCTGCTACCCTGTGTCTTTTGATTAGGGCATTTAGCCCATTTACATTCAGAGAAACTATTGAATGATATAAATTTAGTGCCATTGTATTACTTGTAAAGTCATTGTTTGTGTATATTGTCTTTGTTCCTTTCTGATCTATGTTACTTTGGGGCTCTCTTATCACTTAAAAGATATCCCCTTTAATATTTTTTACAGGGTTGGTTTAGTAATCACAAATTCTTTTAGTTTCTCTTTGTCCTGGAAGACTTTTATGTCTCCTTCTATTTTAAATGCCAGCCTTGCTGGATAAAATATTCTCGGTTGCATGTTTTTCTCATTTAGTACCCTGAATATATCATACATCCTTTCTGGCCTGCTAGGTCTCTGTGGATAGGTCTACTGCCAGTGTAATGTTTCTACACTTGTAGGTTATGGACCTCTTGTCCCAAGATGTTTTCAAGATTTTAACTTTGTCTCTAAGATTTCCAAGTTACACTATTATATGTTGAGGTGTTGACCTATTTTTACTGATTTTGAGGGGGGTTCTTTGTGCCTCCTGGACTTGAATGCCTGTTTCCTTCCCCAGATTAGGGAAGTTCTCTGCTATAATTTGTTCCAATTTACCCCTTCCAACCCCCACATGTGCTCTTCCCTTCTTTTGGGATTCCCAATTATTCTAATATAGTTTTTCTTTATGTTATCACTTATCTTTCTTTTGAATTCTCCCTTCATGGTCCAGTAGTTGTTTATCTCTCTTTTTCTCAACTTCTTTTTTCTTCATTATTTTGTCTTCTATATCACTAATTCTCTCTTATGCCTCATTACCCTAGCAGTTAGAGCCTCCATTTTTTATTGCATCTCATTAATAAACTTTTTTATTTCAACTTGATTATATTTTAGTTCATTTATTTCTCCAGAAAGGAATTCTCTAGTATCTTCTATGCTTTTTTTCAAGTCCAGCTAGTTTCTTTATAATCATTATTCTGAACTCTAGTTCCAACATCTTACTTATATCCATACTGATTAGGTCCCTGGAAGTCAGTACTGCCTCTTGTTCTCTTTTTTGAGGTGAGTTTTTGTGTATTGGCATTCTCGCAGAAAGTGGTTTCACTTTTCTATTTGTAGAGTTGCTGCTATTCTTTTTTTAGATCTCTGGTTGAGTTTGCAGGTATTCAGAATGATTTAATAGCTATCTAGCTGAATTCCTGGGGCCAGACAAAATTAAGTTCTCCTACCTCTCTGCCATCTTGGACTCCTTCCTAAATATCTATTATAATGAAAGAGCTTTTCAAAGTTAATATAATCAAATTTATCAAAATTTTGTTTATGCTTCTCATGATTTTATATTTAGGAAATACTTCCATAGGGGCGCCTGGGTGGCTCAGTTGGTTAAGCGACTGCCTTTGGCTCAGGTCATGATCCTGGAGACCCAGGATCAAGCCCCGCATCAGGCTCCCTGCTCCACAGGAAGCCTGCTTCTCCCTCTCTCACTCCCCTTGCTTGTGTTCCCTCTCTGGCTGTGTTTCTCTCTGTCAAATAAATAAATAAAATCTTTTAAAAAAAGAAAAGATCCAAATAAAACTCTACCTTCAGATAGCGCAAAAAAAAAAAAAAAAAAAAAAGAAAAAGAAAAAGAAAGGAATACTTCCATAATAGAGATTAAGAAAATAGTCATCTGTATTCTCTTCTAAGAGTTTCTAAATTCCGTCTTTCATATTTAATTCTCTAATCTGCTTGAAATTTATCTAATGCTATTAAATTGTACTGTCACTATTTAATAAAGCCCATGCTTTTTTCTACTGATTTGTGGTGGTGTCCCTGTCATGTATCAACTGCTCATATGATTATGGACCTTTGCTGAGCTCTATTTTGTACCAATCTGTTCATTAATCTTCCTGTTCATCTCTGGGAAGAAAGCACCACCTTGTGTTACCATAGCATTATAATTCATCTTCATATCTGAAGGCAAGCCTCCCCTCCTGCCTTCTTCAAAATTGCTTTAGCTCCTCCTGGCCTTTATATGAGAGGCCTCTGGGCCTTTTTCCATATGAATTGCAGAATCAATTTGTCATGTTGTATGAAAAATTCTATTGAGATTTATTGGAATATTTTTGAGTTTGTAAGTTTTGGGGGGAAGAAATGACATCAAGTATGACAATATGAATTGTTTTCATCTATTAACATGGTATATACCTCTACTTATTCAGACTTTTTCTTTAGGCTCTTCAACAATGTATTTTAATATTCTCCATGGACAACTCACACATTTATTTCTAGGTTACCTTTGGTTTTTGTTGCTCTTGGAATGGCATCTTTTCTTCAGTTTCTATTCTTATTTGTTTATGGCTGATATGGCAATACAAATGATTTTTGTATGTCAGTCTTTTATGCAAGACTGTATACTTGATGAACTTGATGAACTATTTTATATCTATGAATTTATCTGTAAATTCATTTGGATTTTCAACATACACAATAGAGTATAATTAGAGAATGTTGTCTTTTCCCTGTTGCTTTTGTTTCATGTATTTTGTCTTCTCAAATAGGCTAGAACTTCAAGTAAAGTCTTGGGTCAAAAAGAGGGAGAGACATACTCCAAGTCACCCCACTAGATACTGACAGGTAATCTAATGTTGAATACAAAAGTCTTGTTTCCTTCTCACTATGTAAACATTTTTCTCTGAAAGATATTTCCTCCTTCATCTTTGGTTAGATTATTAGATCAGTTTTAAGTGACTGTAAGAATTTTTTTTAATTAAGAAAGCAAGAAGGATGCAATCACACAAACATTAAAAGCAGATCGATAATGAAGTAGTAAACCTAAGACAGTATTTTCTTACATTTAAGTAGTCACCAGAAAGCTTCATTACATGCTTCAAGTTATATTACTTAGCAATAGCTCTTCAGAAATTTCAGTTATCAGCATGATCACTAAAAAGAGAATAAGCTACAAAATTAATTTACAAAAGCTTGATACATTTGCATCTAGAATAAATTAGTAAATATCTAATTGTGGTTTCAAATATAGTCATTGTCCTTTTTAAATCTATCATTTTTGAGCCATTTGTAAGGCAAAATCTTCCCAGCATCATTCTGTTTTAATTTTCTCCATTCATATACAGTACCACAGATACAGTTGGTGACTTTTTCATCTTGGCCCTTAATTTCCAAATTTGGGGGAGAGTTCTCTTGAATTGAAAAATGGGCCAATTATCAAGAAAGTCTAGTTCTTCTTTTCTGAACATCACCTGCCTCTGCTGTAATGTTGGCATACTGAAAACGCGTCAAACTGGGCTTAGTAGGGGAAAGTTGCATGCCTTACCACTCTGCAGGTCCCACCTGGGCTGCATTGAGGAAGACACAGGGAAAAGGACATCAAATGGCCTTGCTTTTGTTACCGCTTTCAACGACTGTCCCAGAGTGTCATGTTTGTACTCAGATACAAAGGTAAACGAGGGTTTTCCCCATATTTTATGAGCTACATGTCTAATAGAGGAGTCAGCCCCCCAAGTACTGAGTACTGACTGACAAGTACTCTAGTCAGTGCACATCTGAATTGCCAGAAAGAGAAGCCACCATCTAACTCAACTTGCTTCCCCAGGAAGACTGGAACTCCATGAGTGACTGACCGTCCATATGCTGGAAAATACATCTTCAGTAAGCAAGTAGCTTCTACAAACAAAAACAATTGAGGTCTTTAATATGTAGAAAGTCTCACTTGTAAAAGATTAACCCTTCTACTGACAATAAGCAAACGGTGTGCTTAGCAAAGTATGAAATACAAGTGGCCAATAAACCAATGAAAAGACATTCAACCTCACTAATCATTAATTAAATAGAGAGCAAAACATTAATGATATTAGCTTTCAGACTGACAAACATTCAAACAATGATTATTGCTTGCAATGGTAAAGATATTGGGGAAAGGGTTGTGTCATTCATTGCGTGCAGGAGTGCAAATAAACTTTCTAGAGAAATCTGTCAAAGGGTATTAAAATTTTAAACCACTATCCTTTTAAAAAAAATCATTAAATTTCTTGAAATACAGCTTCAGAAAAATAATCAAAGTATATGAGGTGCAGGCATATAGGTGTTACCAGTAGATTTGTTTAAAATAGTAAAAGGAAAAAAAGTTCCTAAATGTGTATTTGTTTGATAAAATAAATTGTATCCACCCACTGAACTATTATGCATCTGTTTTAAAGATGAATTGGGGAACTTCTAAATTGAAAAGATGGTCAAGATATGTTTTTTAAGTGACAAAAGCAGTTTATAAAGCTATATGCTGAGTTAGATCCCATTTATATAAATGTATTATGTATGCATGCAGAACTGGAAGTCTGTGCACTAAATAGTTGTGGTTGTCTCTGGGAGATGAGCGCACAGGGAACCCCCACACTAGACATTTGAGCATTTGAATATGTAGTTTGCATTTTTGTCACAGAGCATATGTTACTTTTATAATCAAAACAAAACCAAGATATCTCTCTTAAAAGAAGGGATGCTCCTTTTCAAGTTTATGGGATTTTATTGAAATAGTATTATATATAAATATTATATCTTATGGAAATTGTTGGAAGAATAGCTTTTTCTAAAACATCTTATTAAATGTGTACATCCAGTCAGGTTATCTGAGCAAAATTTCCATCAGTTTCATTGCCCACTCTTGACTCTAAAATATATCAGGTCTATAAACATACAACAAGGTCTTTATTGTGGGTAAGTAGAAGTCTCAGGGTCTTTCTACAGAACGTCTGCTTCCTTTTCTACAAAAATATATGGTATAAACTTTTTTGTGGATTCATGTAGTCCTGTGAAATATTCTCATTGAAGAAGAGTGGCTCCACATGGGGGTGGTAACTTTCAAGCTTATGTTGTTAGTCAGTTTGTAGTTGAGATTTTTTTCCCAATTCAAGTAATTAGCTATTAGGGCAAGCAAAACACAGTCTTTGTGCCAAACATGCAGCAGATTTTGAGAATTAAAAAAAAAGACAGGATGACAGAAAAATGCTATAAAGAGACAAGATAAAGAATAAAGAAATGTAACTATCAAGAACATGTTCCTTGGGTTTCGGTGGGGAGTGTTTGGGGGGCATTATTTCTAAAATCCATTATTGAGGCTATGACAGCAAGCATGATCCTGTCTACACTAACAATAATATAACTGAAGTCCTCTCAGCATGGAAATTTCTGCTGTTTCAACACAATTGTGTGAATAAGCTTATTTACCAGAAATACATCGGGGTGAGGAACAGCCATACTACAGAGTCTTCCTTTGTACTAGATTGATTCAGAGACATAAAATATCTATCAATGGAGCCAGAATCCTTTGCCATATGTTTTAAAGCACAGTCTGGTACAGAAAATATAATGAGAAAAATTTGGGAGGGAAACTCAAGTAGATATTATCAACTGGACTTTGTGCCAAATTATCTCCTCAAACTCTGCCCAGGACATCATAATGCACCCAGACTGAATCAGGGTCACAACAATACGACAGACTAGCCCTCTGAATATATGATCCATTTAAAAACAAGTCTAGAGGTAGGCACTTTTGAGTTGGGATCATAACATAAGAATGCTGACTATGCATCTCTGTGGTTCTCTTGACCTTGTGGGTTGCAAGATGGTTGCAGCGGCACCAGTCATCACAACTTCTCACAACGTTGACAAAGTCCAAATCAGGAAGGATGGAGTGAGTCTCCTCTAGCAGGAAGCAAGATCTTTTCTAGAATCCCCCAGCTGACTTCTCATGTCATTGGCTAGACCTCTAAACCAATCATTTAGCAGAAGAGAACAAGATTGTTATGATTGACTTATTTTAGTCATGACTGGTCCCTTGAGGCTGGGCAAGCTGTAATCCAAATAATACTGGATTCTTTTAGCAAGAAAGAGGGGGAACAACCCCTGAATAGGCAATCCTCAGTGTGTAACACAGAAAATAAGTCTCCCATATTAATAGACATAGCAGCCCTTTGACCACTCTGGTGTTCAAAATTTTCTCCCCAGGTTCCCTCTCAAGAATCATTCCTGGGTGCTTGTAGGCCTATGCCCAGAAACAGCCCTCATTTCAGGGAGACTGCCTAAAAAATTATTGGTGAGTTAAGACTTACCCCCAAAATTGTCCTCAAACTCAAAACTTGTACTCTACTGAGAATGTGGAGCACATTTATCAGCACCGTTTGCAGTTTGCTATGAAATTGTGGTGACTACATTTGCTTATTGGGAAAGGTCTGTGCGGTTTCCCCCAGGCTCCTCCTAAAGTGCTCCTTGTGTGCTCTCTCCTGAACACCCAGTCATCAATGCGGCTGGCATTAGACATACAGGTTATTTTACTTAATTCAATACAAAAATTTTATAAGGTTGTTGTTGACATTTTACCCTTATTCCAGTAAGAAAATTGAGATTCTGTGAGATTAACCTGCAAGCCATAAGTGGAAGAGCTGGATTCACTCAGATGTGACTAAAACTTATGTGCATAACTACTACTTTTACTGTCAATGTGTGCAAAAAATAACAAAAACAACAATAACAATAGATACAAAACACCCATGGATAACATCACATAACTGATCATTGTGGTCACAAATACCCAACAAAGTGAAATCCACAAACACACCTGAACTGAGTGCCCTGTATCCTCACCAGCAACCAGCAGTCTCTCAGGACACTCAGAGATTCTGCATCTCTGGTCACCCAAATATAAGTGTAGCCCATTGGCCATAGCCCAGAACTAGGCCAGAGAGATGGATGTACAGATGTTTTAAAGATAGAGTTTTCAAAAGATGACTAAGCCTTTGAACCCCAGAATTTTGTTTCAGTTGCAGAGAATGGAAATCACTTTGGCTATTTTAATCAGGAAGAGTTTTAAGGTACGAAATTTGGTGCTTCCTAAATAGTTGAGAAGGTGGAGGAGGTGGAGCCTTCAGGAATACTTCCATTGAGATTTTATTGGAATGTTTTTGAGTTTGTAAAGGGGTGCCTGGTTGCTAGAGGGGCGCCTGGGTGGCTCAGTTGGTTAAGCGACTGCCTTCGGCTCAGGTCATGATCCCGGAGACCTGGGATTGAGTCCCACATCGGGCTCCCTGCTCAGCGGGAAGCCCGCTTCTCCCTCTCTCACTCCCCCTGCTTGTGTTCCCTCTCTGGTTGTGTTTCTCTTTGTCAAATAAATAAAATCTTTAAAAAACATTTTTTAAATAAATAAATAAATAAAAAGAATACATCTTAGAACAATTCCGCAGAGCTAGCCTACTGGTGGACAGCATTCTCTACTATACTCAGAAATAAGATGTGCCAGTCAGGTTCAATCAAGAAAAAGAAATTCTTAATTTCAAACAGAGGATATTTGTTCTTTTAAATATTGTATTTATTTATTTATTTATTTATTTATTTATTTATGAGAAAGAGAGTGAGCACCAGCCAGGGGAGGGGCAAAGGGAAACGGAGAAGCAGACTCCGCACTGAGCAGGGAACCCTAGGAGGCAAGGCTTAATCCTAGGACTCCAGGATCATGACCTGAGTGAAGGGCAGATGCTTAACAGACTGAACCACCCAGGTGCCCCTGGTTGCAACCCACTGGTTGCAAGGCTGTTAGAACAGCTGGAAGGACAAAAGAAAAATAATGTTCCCCAGAGACGTGTGACTGTGGGAAGCCATAACCAGCTAGAGCTGGAGGAACCAAAAGGGAAAACAGCATTCCCATAACCCAGGATCAACTTGCTGCCAAGATTCTGTTGGACCTGAGCTGCCTGTGCAGAAACCAGAGGGCCTAGTCCAGCTACTGCTCCTGCTAGCACAACCTCAGCCACTGCGGTCCCCACCGCTCTTCCTCCAAATGCTGAAGGAAAGATAGAAGTCACTTCTCTATTCCCACCTTGCCAGTCTCCTGATGTTGCCACCCACTGGACAAGCATAACCAAGCACTCACTGGGAAGGGAGGGAATTTGCAAAGGGAGCTTGCCCTACACACAGAGCACAGAAAGTCAGGGGGGAGTGGAAGTAAAGAGGCAAATGACCAGCACATTATGGAATCAGAGCACGGATGCTATAGCCCTTAGCTCCAAAATTCTCCTTCCTTAGGTCTGATGCAGAGATCAAGAAACCACTACTTCTATGACTCTTGGGTCCAGAGTCAGAGTGCATCTCCTAGATCTATACAGATAAAACTTGCATGTCTCATCATCATCAAAATTACATACTCTGTTCTTCTGAAGACACAGTTATGAAAAATGAAAAGGCAAGCCACACACTTGGGAGAAATTATTTCCAAAGCATATATCTAATTGAGGGTTATTTTCTAGAATGAATAAAGAACTTTTACAACTTAATAATTAGATAATCAATCCAATTTTTAAAAATATTTTATTTATTTGACAGAGAGAAACACAGCCAGAGAAGGAACACAAGCAGGGGGAGTTGGACAGGGAGAAGTAGGCTTCCTGCAAAGCAGGGAGCCCAATGTGGGACTCGATCCAGGGTCTCTGGGATCATGACCTGAGCTGAAGGCAGTCGCTTAACCAACTGAGCCCCAATCGATCCAATTTTTAAAGGGCACATAAGATTTGAACAGACACTTTACCCAAGAAAATGTATGAAAGGGTTCAAAAGAACATGAAAAGATGTTCAACATCATTAGACACTAGAGAAATCCAAATTAAAATAATGAGGAGAATCCACTACACACCTACTCGCATGGCTAATATTATAAAGCTTAAACATAACAAATGTTGGCACGGGTTAGAAGCAACTGAAACTCTCATACACTACTGTAATTTGGTATTACCACTTTGGAAAACAGCTTGGTAGTTTCTTAAGATGTTAAACATACACATATATATGTAATATGACCTAGTATTCCCCTCCCAGATATGCACCCAAAAGAAATATGTCCACACGAAGATTCCAATATGAATGCTCACAGCAGCTTTATCTGATGGAAACAATGAAAATTGTCATCAATAGGTGAATGGATAAATGGATTTTAGTTTACATACAATAGGACACTAGGAATAAAAGAAATAACTGTTAATACATTCAGCAACCTGGTTGAACCTCAGAATAGTTATGCTGAGTGAAAGAAACCTTTCCAGTAAAGAGTATATATTGCATGAGTCCATTATTATATGAAATTCTAGAAAATGTAAATTAATCTATAGTGATAGAAATTGATCAAAGGCTGCCTGGGAATGAATGGTGAGACATGAGGGTGAGGGAGGGAGAGATCAGAAAGAGGCAGAAAGAAACTTACAGGTGAAGGTTATATCATGTTTGTTATCTCAGTTGTGATGATGGTTTCATTGGTAAATACATACTGAAAAATTTAATCAAATTGTGTACTTTAAATATATGCTAAGTGCACCTATATGGCTCAGTCAGTTAAGTGCCTGACTCTTGATTTCAGCTTGGGTCATGATCTCGTGATTGTGGGATCAAGCCCAGCATCAGCTCAGCACTCAGCATGAAGTCTGCTTGGGATTCTCAATCTCTCCCTCTCTCTCTGCCCCACACCCCACTCACACTCTCAAACAAATAAATAAATCTTAAAAATAAAAGAATAAAAAAATAAATATGTGTTTATTATTTGCCAGTTATGCTTCAAAAAAACCTATTATGAATATGCAGATACACATGTACATACACACATATAAGAAGAGAGTGAGAGAACCTTAGCAGTTGTTGAATCTACGAGAGTGGTGAGTATAAGAGTGGTCATTAAACTATTCTCAACTATTTTGCATATTTGAAACTTTTCACGATAAAAAGTTGGGTAGGGAAAAAAAAGAAAAGAACTCACACCTGTTGAGCACACTACACATCCGGCAAGGTCTCATCTGGAGTTTATACTGGGTTCCTGCTGGGATCTGGAAGTCTTCTGGGAGTAGGGCTGGAACCACCACATTCTTTCCAGAGAAGCACAAGGGTCTGGTGAGGAAGACCTCATCCCAAATAAGATGGAGATGAAGTGTACCACTCTTGAATTCGCACAAACAGCTCAGATGTGCAAAAAAAGGGAAATTGTTTTCTGTAACTCACCTATTTCTTGAGCTCCCTATGTGACAAATACCAGGGGGAAAAGTTAAACATGTCAGTTAAGGTAATTTTCCTTTCCAGTGTAAAATAGTATCTTTTAGGTAAAGGCTTGGTCTCTTTTGGATAAATACAGTTGAACCTTGAACACAACAACACATGTGTTAGGGGCACTGACACCCATACAGTTGAAAATCTATATATAACATTTGATTCCCCCAAAACTTAACTACCAATAATAGCCTTCTGTAGACTGAAAGTCTTCCGGATAATGTAAACAGTCGATTAATACCTATTTTGTATGTTATATGTATTAAACACTGTATTATTACATGAAGTAAGCCAGAGGAAAGAAAATAATAAGAAAATAATAAAGAAGACAAAGTACTTTAGAGTATTTATGAAAAAAAAAATCCATGCATAAGTGGATGCATACGGTTAAAACCCACGTTGCTCAAAAGTCAACTGTATTCAGTTTTCAGGCTCTTTTTCCTCTCTCATCTCTTCTCTTCTTCTAGGATAACAAAACACCAAAGACAACTCACACCACACTGTGGCAGTGGACAGAGAATTACTGGGTTATGTACTCCCTCCAAGTCCTGAGGATCTTCTCCATGATAGCTTCCATCATTCTTCCTGGCAGTTGGGCAGCCACCTGCTATACTGGGATCCACACTCTTATTCTTCCTTATCCTGGCCTCTGGCCTCTTCTGGGCTACTCCAGCTCTCTGCTGGAGAACCACAAGGGCTGGGACACTCAGAGACCTGTGTGTGCACCAGTTTGCAGGATGTGACTGGAAGACCGCCCCCAGGCCTGTGCCTAGCTATTGCTGCTCTTGTACTAGTTTCCCAGAGCTGCCATGACAAATTCTTGCAAACTAGGTAGCTTCTTTTTTTTTAAGATTTCATTTATTTATTTATCAGAGAGTGAGAGAGTGCAAGAACAACAAGCAGTGGAAGAAGCAGGCTCCCCACTGAGTAGGGAGACCGATGCAAGACTCGATCCCAGGACTCCAGGATCATGAACTGAGCTGAAAGCAGACACTTAACCAACTGAGCCACCCAGGCGTCCCACTGGGTAGCTTCTAACAACAGAAATGTATCCTTTCACAGTCTCAGAGGCCAGAAATCTGAAATCAAGATGTTGCAGGTTTGGCTCCTTCTGGGGGATCTAAGGAAGAATCTGTCTGGGACTCTCTCAAAGCTTCTGGTGGTGACTGGTGACCCTTGGTATTCTTAGGCTTAAGGCTGCATAACTCCAATTTCTGCTCCCCTCTTCACAGGCCTTCTTTTCCCTGTCTGTCTCTTCCCTCTTCTGTCTCTAATAAGGATGCTCATCATTGGATTTAAGGTCCAACCTAATCCCGGGTGATATCATCTCAAGATCCTTACCTTAATTACATCAGAAAGAATTTTATTCCAAATAAGGTCACATTCTGAGGTTTTGGATAGACATATCCTTAGGGCCCAAAATGCAACCCTCCACCATGCTGAACTCAAAGATTCTCTTCATCTTGGCAACCTCCCAGGCTATGTTCAAGAAGGCAAGACCCCAACCTCCAATACTCTGATTCCTCTAGCTCACTCTGAGACTTTCTGTTGCTTCCATATGCCTCTCAAGATCTGATCTCAAGAGGGACAGAAGGACACCTTCTTCTTCTCTAGGCATAGGTTGAAAACCAATTAAAGTATAAGTTCAAAATTAATTTTAAAACAAAAGATATTCCAAGTAAGCATTCAACAAATGGTTCCCATTGTGACAATGTTGGTAATTATTGTTATGATTATAATTATCATGTAAAATGAAAAACCAGTACTGAAATCATCCTACACCATTGTATATCAAAAATAACCACTCTCAAGTTGTGAACAAATGTAGTATTTCCAACTTATATAAAAACACTATTGCCACCTGCTTGTCCTCATTATGATTGAAATCAAAGTTAAGGAGACACAATATATGAGATGTATAAACCTGTGTTTTTTTGATTGTTTTTTTTTAAAGATTTAATTTATTTGACAGAGAGAAACACAGCCAGAGAGGGAACACAAGCAGGGGGAGTGAGAGAGGGAGAAGCAGGCCTCCTGCCGAGCAGGAAGCCCAATGTGGGACTCGATCCCGGGTCACCGGGATCATGATCTGAGCCGAAGGCAGTTGAAGGCTCAGTCAACCAACTGAGCCACCCAGGTGCCCCAAGCCTGTGTTTTATAAATACAAATGTCATTGTGGAAGCCTGTGAACATCTTATTTTCTTCTGAGCTTCACACCCTAACATGGATGAGAATAAGCCATCACAAAGGTGGTAGTGTCCTGCTATTGATATTTATTATTTTAAGACCCAGTAGCTAATGTTGTCTCTCAGGAAACAGATTCAATAACATTTAGTTCTTCCACCTTTAGAAGAAAAGGACAAAATCCCCAACAGGAGACTCTCCCAACCTGGTTCTCTACTCTTGCTGATGTCAAGTTATTTTCCACAGCCACCATTGATAGACTGAAATGGAACCACTCTTTTGCTCACAGACTATTCATTTGTTCACACATTCATAAATAGTCATTGAGTGCCTACCATGTGCTGGGCATTGGTAAGAACCTGGTGAACTGGACAGGCCCTGCCTCATAGAGCTCACAGTACAGGAGAAAAGAGGCAAGCAAAGAAGGGAGTGGGCATGAATATTGCTCTTCATACTTAGTGGTGAAAAAAAATACACACACACACACACACACATATGTATATATATTTTTTTTTTTAATTTTTTATAAAACTTAATCTACCTTCCATTTCAAGCTCCCATTCCCCCAGAGTAACAGATACTTTATCTCAGCCCATTAGAGATCTCCTCTTTCCATGGGTTGCATATAATTTTGGAGATGGATCTTATTAAGTGTTGAGGAGTTCCTGAGGAGGGACTGGGAAGGGTAACATTGTCTCTTGAGGCCACTTGAGAACATGCATCTGCTGAGACATCCAGCATTCCATCTGATGCTTGATATCAGCCTATACAGTCACCACTGAGAATGACCCCTGACCCATCTGTGCATACCTTTATGTCCAGCAATTGTGGATTCTGTGCCTAAGCTGTACTTGTAGGGATATGAATTACTCTGCTACATGGTGCTCTGAGACCCTAGACTCATTCCATACCTGGTCATATGCTAGAGTTCTGCTACCAGCCTGGGTCTCCACACCTGTGCTCACATTCCACAAACCTGTCTGTATCAGGTCTTTCTGCCACCCACACTCATTCTGTCACTAAACAGTTTGCTGAAAGTCTTTAGCCTGAAACCTTTCTTATGGTGATACAGAGACTATTTTCCTTCCATTTTTGTGGCTTCACAGTCCTCTGTGTCCTTAGCATCCTCTACATGCAGTCAGTAGTGGAAACGATGGAGAGTGGGGGACTAATAGGGGTCCTGGGTCCAGGTATGAGAGAGCAGAGATCATTTTTGTCAACAGTCCATGGGTCTGTCCATCGGTCATATTTAGTTATTGTCTCATCTGACTACAGGGTGCCACAGACTAGAAGCACGGTCATTCATATGGGTTCCCTCTGCAAGGCACTGAATGCTATGACCCTCCCTCAAAGTGAGTGAGTTAGGCAGAGTCGTGGTTATCAACGCCATGCAGCTTTGCTTTCTTTGTTCTCCCTTTTCACCTGATTGGTTCTGAAAAACACTTTTCTCTTTCTACTTACAATTATTTTAAACCTTTCTCTGCTCCTGCTTTTAGCTTGCATATGTCAAGCCTCAAGTTCCACCCTACCCTTTTAAGACAAGATATTATAGAGATAATGAGAAAAACAATCATAGTAGTATGGTAGCTGCATTGTAACTAGCTTGGTTCAAACAAAAGAAATCTCATAACCACATGACCACATGCTCACCTCCCTGCATTTAAGGGAGGCAGAAAGTCCTGATAGGACAATGATTGATAAAACCCATCTGATCAAAACATGTGATGTATATCAGTAAAGTTAAGATCTGTCTTTGTCTGTAATTGATTGTTCCTTAGATTAGACTTTAACCAGAACATGCAATAAATAAAGAGCCCTGAGAACAATGTTTTCAGGAGATCCCCACACCACTCTTCCAGTCCGGACTCCTCATTCAGAATCGCCGATGCCGTCCCCACCTTCTGGACCCTGACTGTTTCTGGGGCTGGCTCCTGGCACAAGGGTAGTCAGTCTGAAAGTCTGAAGTGTGAAGTAGTGAGTCTGAAAAATTTCAGCTAGCTATGTGTTCAAGAGGAAAAAGAAACAGGTTTTGGTGAGCACAATAGCAAATTCTGTCACGGGGGAGGCCCTTCTTCCTCCAAAATGTTGCAGGAGCCTTTTGTTTTCTGTTCTCCACATTGTTCCTCTGAAGCAATGAGCATATAATAGCCTCACAGGGAGGTTATGATATATTACTCAGCCACACACATCATTTAAACTGTTGTAAGTGCTTTGCCAGCAGAAGTATGGGATACGCTGGGAGCACACATAGGCCTTACAGTAATTCAGCAAATGAAAATGGAGAAAAGACCATGATTGGTGCCAATGGCCCAAAGCAGGTATTAGGAGGACGAATATCTCCTAGACAGAAGAACAACAAAGCTGGAAATATTGGGTAATGTGAGCCCCTATTGATGGTTTATACCACATCATCTAATTAATTTTGCACTTAAATAATGCCAAAGTATTTTTTTTGTTGTTAAGGCACCTTTCCTCACTAAAGATTTTTACCCTAGATGTACCTGGCAGATAGTAGGCCTCACCCCATCCACTGGGTTGGTCACTTCCAAGTGTGTGACATGGAAACCAAGAACAGTTAAAATACACCATTTGGGGACACGTGGGTGGGCTAGTTGGTTCAGCATCTGACTTTTTTTTTTTAATATTTTATTTATTTGACAGAGAGAAACACAACTAGAGAGGGAACACAAGCAGAGGGAGTGAGGGGGGGAGAAGCAGGCTTCCCGCCGAGCAGAGAGCCCGATGTGGGACTAGATCCCGGGTCTCAGGGATCATGACCTGAGCCGAAGGCAGTCGCTTAACCAACTGCGCCACCCAGGTGCCCCGAGCATCTGACTTTTGATTTCAGCTCAGGTCATGATCTCAGGGTTGTGAGATCCAGCCCCTCATTGGGCTCTGCACTCAGGGGGAGTCTGCTGGAGATTCTCTCCCTCTGCCTCTGCTCCTCCTCAACCCCCTTCTCCCTCTCTTAAAAAAATTAAATACATATATATGATTTATATATTACACATTTATATATTACACATATATTACACATATACACATATATGGTATATATATATATATATATGCCATTTTTTGTAGCCCCCATATTTGCATCACCTCGTAGGCAGCCCTGACCAACAAAACAACCTAGAAATATTTGTTGAGGTCTCACCATATACCAGCATTGGCCAACTACTGAGGATAAGGTTTTTTTATTTTTTTAATTTTTTTAAAAGATTTTATTTATTTGACAGAGAGAAACACAGCTAGAGAGGGAACACAAGCCTGGGGAGTAAGAGAGGGAGAAGCAGGCTTCCTGCTGAGCAGGTAGCCCAATGCAGGATTTGATCCCTGGACTCCAGGATCATGACCTGAGCCAAAGGAAGATATTTAACAACTGAGCTACCCAGATGCCCCTGAGGATAAGTTTTAAAAAGAGAAAAAGTTCATAAACCAATGTCCTTGCTCTTTTAATTTAGTTGTAGAAATACTGCTAACAATCACTTACCCTTTCTCTCACTGTTTCAACTGGGTGGCTCTGACTAGAAGAAATCAAAGACGAAAGTAGACAGAGAAAGGTTTCATAGAAAAGGACACAAACCAGCCCAGAAAAGAGAAAAGGGGAAAGGTTTGGAGTAGGCTGCTAGGATATCAAATGAGACCAAGTCTCAAGGGAACACAATGCAAGGAGACGTTGAGGTCAGAAGGTGATGAGGACAGATGAAGAAGAGCAAAGGAATTTGGACTGTGTAAACTACTCCAAAGTTTGTGCAGACAAGCCATTTGCAGATCCACATCTTGATTTTGTAAGTTATAGAGCATTTCATAAAACTCTCACGTTGAGAAATATACAAAAGGGAAGAATTCCCAGTATAAATGTTATTGGCTAAATACCCTAATGTATCAACAAAACTATGTCTTATTTCTAGCGCGTATCCACATATGTGTAGGGGTGCACACGGTATCTTCTGAAGACTTTAGAAGGGACATGGAGAATTCATTAGGAATCACAATGAAATTTTTAAGAGAAAAACTTCATAACAGAAAAATTAAATGCTAAATCTGTGATACTCCCTAGTCATAGCAGAATGTAGCCTGCATAAAAGAATGATAATGAGCTTTCAGAATCAACCATAATTGGATTCAAGTCCAGCCTCCCCTACATTCTGTGGTCTGTTGGTCAAATCAAATTGCTTAAGCTCTCTGAACCCCAATGTACTTATCAACCAGAATGAAAATAATCTCTTCATCACTAGAAATATGGTGAGAATTAAATGAGATAGCATCTGTAAACACCCTGCACTGTTCTAGCACATCATGTGTGATCAATAAATGCTAATTTCCTTATGTTCCCTAATGCTCATGTAGAATTAATAAACACCAGCCTCACCATTTGGACATTCAGAACACAGCACAAAGCTCAGTGGTGGTTAGCCTTGGAAAGAAAGATACTGAAAATGGTCTGAGATAGACAGTAAGATGAGGAAGCCCCAGCAAGGATCACATGATGGAAGAAGTTACTTTGCATTTCAATCATAAGCAAAATTCAAATTATCATCAATAGCATTAGCACGAGAAGGAAAAAATGCTCTAATATAACAGGTTTGAATTTCTCTCTTAAGAATTAGAGAAAGTAGGGCACCTGGGTGGCTCAGTGGGTTAAGCTTCTGCCTTCTCCTCAGGTCATGATCTCAGGGTCCTGGGATCAGAGGCCTGCATCTGGCTCTCGGCTCAGCAGGGAGCCTGCTTCTTCCTTCTCTCTGCCTGCTTCTCTGCCTATTTTTGATCTCTCTCTCTGTGTCAAATAAATAAATAAAATCTTAATTAAAAAGAAGAATTAAAGAAAGTTTTGTCCACTTGTTGCTAATCTCCCTTGTGGGGATCAGTAAAAGATATAAATGAGAAGGGCAAGTGAGGGAATGTTTTAAGCACAATTTGGACAATAATTTAAAAGTTGATTCTAAAGAAAGAGTCCTTTATTACTGTGCAGTTAATCTGCTCCCAACTACTTTGCTCCAATTACTAAGGTGACCTCTTCCTTCACCGCTCACAGATTTGCATTTTATTTTCCCCACGTGTTTACCACCCCACCCCAGACGCAGTCACTTAGCCCCTACTAAGTGCAACATTTCTTTCTCCAATTTTCAATCAAATGGCTACAGGTTATACAAGATCCAGAACAACACATGCTAAATCACTTCGATGTAGCAAAATTACAGGGCAACTGAGAAACATTAAAAGATAAATTATGTAGTTTTACTGAAATGATTAAAATAGAGGTAGGATTTGAGAAAGCATCCAAAACACAAAACAAGATGATTTGAGAAAGTTACATATGTCCATTTGGCATGTCCACTTCTACTCTATGAAAGAAAAATCCAGAAAAGAGGATGGTGGCAAACAAAACTAACCTAACGCATTATGACTTTGTTTTGGCAAAGCACTGAGAGAGGTAGAATTAGTCAGGATTCATTAGGCACTCACCGTGCCCACAGGGAGGCAGCAGGTGCTCACAGAGCCCTCTCATCAATTTTAGATTCTCAGAAACCCCTGAGGGACACTTTCCAGTCTTGATGGTTCTTCCAAACATCGAACAAAGACCAGGCAGTATTATCTGCGTCACTAACTTCAAGTCTTTTCAAATGATAAACAAACTCATAGACCAACAATGAACAGACTCAAGATGTGTTGGTGTTGGTTTGGGATCTTCCCACTTGGGAGCCATCAGCCCCTGAATCCCTAAACTCTTGAGCTCCTACTGTGCACCAACCACTGATCTGACTGCTTTGAAAGACTTCACATTGCAGGGGAGAGCTAGACTGGTAAATAGAGAGATGCAATAGATTCTGGTAAGTGAAATGGAAGAGGTAACCATGGGGTATAATGAGAGCAGGAGGAGTGTGTTTAGCCTTAGCTGGACAGTGGGGAGCTCAAGAAGTCTTCCTAAAAGAAACATCTCTCTTGGAGCGCTGGGTGGCTCAGTGGGTTGAGCCTCTGCCTTTAGCTCAGGTCATGATCTCGGGGTCCTGGGATTGAGGCCCCATCAGGCTCTCTACTCAACAGGAAGCCTGCTTCCCCCCACCCACCGCTTTCTGCCTGCATTTTTGCCTACCTGTGATCTCTCTCTGTCAAATAAATAAATAAAATCTTAGCAAAAAAAAAAGAAGAAGAAAAGAAAGAAACAACGTCTCTCTGACTAAGGGTTGCTTCTTTTGGCTTAATTTTTGTTGGGGGTAGGGAGACTAGGTTTTTTAAAAGGAAGCAGGAGCCATTCTAACAAATAGATCAGGGCAAGTTAGTGGTGTTAACGATGGCTCTGGTAGGCAAGAGAGACTATGGAAAGGCTGAAGGCCAAGACTCCCAAGCTCTGGGGGCTGAAGTTTGGGATTCCCTCTAGCATGGAGCAGAGGGTATAAAGGGTTAAGGGCGGCAAGAGAAGTGCTGAGACCTCAGTCAGGTTAAAGAGGTAGCCGGGCCACATCCTGAAGAGCCTGTATGCCCTAAGTGGTATGAATTTTATCCTAAAAGCCGTACAAAGTTACAGTAGGATTTTAGGAGGGAAATTCATAATTTAAGATTTGTATTCGTCTCACTGCAGCCAAGGTAGAAAATGCCAAGATCACAGTGGGGAAACAGTTGTACTCTGGTTAGAATAGGATGTTGTTACCCTCTCTGGCTCCCTAGAAGTACAAGCAGTGCAGGAGATGAAATGTCTGAAGAAAAAAGGAAAAGAAGAGCTCTGTTTAGCAAATGTTGAATTTATGGTACCTGGGCTATGTCCCAGGGAATGTGTCTGCTTTGATTTATGAAAGAGGTTCGGCCAATGGTACAGACTTGGGGCACCTGGTGGCTGTGGATGCCGTGGAGTCAGGGCTAGGGCTCAGCCATTATGCTCTGGCATGGCTCTGTCAGATGCTTAGGGCCAGAATCTGCCTTGATCTGTCAGTGCCCACCCATGCCAGGTGCTAAATAAGGTGACTATCACCTCCCTATGAGAGGATCCAGAATGACAATAGAGAAGGGTTGAGAGTGGAACCCTACCTACCAAACGTTCATGTGTTTACCAGAGGACCAAGGATGAAGCGGGGGTGTTGGGGGAGTGAAGAGGAAGAAGGAGAGGTTGGAGATGTGTAACAGTAAACACCAGGAGGAAGGTCCCAAACTGAGAATCAGTAGTGTCTGGGGAAAGGAGCATATGAAGAAGAGAAGACGTGGACCACATTTATATTTTGGGCGAGAATGTAAGTAAGTAGAGGAAGCGTAATGCAACAGTAGAGAGCAGAGATGATAAATAGAATGACATCTTTCCAAAAATAGGAAAAGATGAGGTACAGAAGCTTCTACCATGTGGATCTTTGTAATTATAGGAGGAGGAACTGGGAAAGGATTGAGAGAGGGGATGTAGCAGAAAGTTAGGGAAGTTCCTCTCAGGATGTAGATGGCTAGAGTTTCAGCTGGGAGCTTTCAGAAAGGTGATGTGTAGAAAGCTCAAAGAGACGGTCTTAAGTTGAAATGTGAAGAGTGCAGAAGAAACTCACCAGAGCTAGGCTGGAGAATGTACACTTATACTCACCGAAGTTTAATCTTGTCTTTCTAATAGCTCTCTAGAGACTGGGTATAAAAAACAGGAGAGGCAATCACCTGATTTGATTTAGCAGTGGAATTTTGCTGGAAAGATGAGGAAGCAAGAAAGTTGTCAAAGAACGTTATTAATGACATCATGATGTCTATACCTGAGACACAGGAAAAGAGATGAAGGAAAACAAGGAGGAACGGAGGATCAAAAAAATTGGAAAACAGGTACAACTTGAGTATAAAAGTAAGAGGGCTAGGCAGCGCCCGGGTGACTCAGTCATTAAGCTTTTGCCTTTGGCTCAGGTCATGACCCCAGGGTCCTGGGATGGAGCCCTGCGTTGGGTTCCCTACTCAGCAGGAAGCCTGCTTCACCCTCTCCCACTCCCCCTACTTGTGTTCCCTCTCTCATTGCCTCTCTCTCTCTCTGTCAAATAAATAAATAAAATCTTTAGAGAAAAAGAAAAAGAAAAAAGCAAGAGGGCTAGAATAATAGGAAAGGTAATGGGGAAAAATGTGGGTCTATAGGATTTTGCTAGAGGAGCCATTCTGAATGCTGTGAGGTTGTCCGAAGCTGAAAGTGACTGCATGCCAGGATGTTTGCTAGAGCTGCAAAGACGGAAGAACTGAGGAGAGAGGGTGTTGGCTATGCTGTCCACATCATAGCAATCCTCCTAAGCAACATTATTTACCCTTTGCTGTGAGTTTTCCATTGCGGTGTGAGATTTACATGCATAGTCTCACAGACTTCTTCAGGTAAGCACCATTATTGTGTGTTTCATGGGACAAACTAAGGGTCAGAGAAGTTAGGCCGTTTGCCCCTGGTCGCACAATTGGCCGAGCTATGTTTCAAACCCAGTTTTCTTTGATTCCAAAGCCTATATCCTTCGATAATGGTGGGGCTTAAGTTGAAGAGGAGGACACTGAGCCAGTGCACCCAGAGGTCCCACGGATCTGTCCCTTGTTTCAACAGTGTGCGGACAGAACGGACCCAGGGATGCCCCTTCTTCCAGCCTCTGACCACCCTCCAACCTTTTTCCAGTCACTACCTTCAGAGTCATATTTTCTGCCACCCTCTGCCTCCGAGACCAGCCACCACCTTATTCCGAGCTTAGCTCCTAATTACTGATCAACCATGAGCTCCCAGATTCATCAATATTATTCCACCCAGGTGGAGGCTGCGGTCAGCGGCCTAGTCAGCCGGCACCACAGGCCTCCTACACCTACCTCTCTCGGGGCTTCTATTTCCACTGCAAGGATGTGACTCCGGAGAGTATGGGCCCCTTCTTCCATCGGCTGGTTGAGAAAATTGAGGGTACTGAGCTTCTCTTAAACAAGCAAAACCAGCACAGCTGCCGTGCCCTCTTCCAGTATGTGCAGAGGGTGTCCCGAGATGAGTGGGTAAGACCCTGGAGGCCGTGGAAACCACCCTGGTTCTGGAGAAGCACCTGAACCAAGCCTTTTTGGATCTGCATGTTCTGGGTTCTGGCTACACAGATTCCCCAGCTCTGTGACTTCCTGGGGAACCGCTTCCTGGATGAGGAGGTGAAACTCATTAAGGAGATAAATGACCACCTGACTAAGCTCCACAGGCTAGCCGGCCCCCAGCTTGGTCTGAGCAAGTATCTCTCTTCTAAAGACTCACCCAAGCATGACTGGGAGCCTCTGCAGCCCAGCAGCCTTTGAGGGGTCATTCTGGCCTCTCCCTCGCCGCCACGGCTTGTGGGTGACCTTTCCCGCAGCCTTGTAACCGCCTGGGAACACTCTCCCAAGCCTTGAAACAAAATGAAACAGTAAGGCTTTTTAAGAAGGAAGGAAGGGAGGGAGGGAGGAAGGAAGAAAGGAAGGAAGGAAAGGAGGGAGGAAAGAAGGGAAGGAAGGAAGGAAAGGAGGGAGGGAGGGAGGAAGAAAGGAAGGGAGGGAGAAAGGAAAGAAAGGAAGGAGGAAGGAAGGGAAGAAGGAAGGGAGGAAAGAAAGGGAGAAAAGAGAACGAGAAAGAGAGGGGCAGTGATCCGCAGCCATTACTGAGTGTGGAAGAGCAGTCAGCTAGGACAGCTGTGAAGAAGAGAGAGCTGAAAGGGCGGAGCCCTCAGAGAAAGGCTTTTGCAGGAATAAGCAGCGGTTGTTTACTAGGAGTGCTGGGGATTGGGAGAATGCCCCTCTGCCCCCATCCCGAGATGCTTGGGCATAGCACACTGATGAGTCCTGTGGCCATCAGTCCTTTCCAGACTCTAAGCAGAGTGTTGGTAGGAAATGATCATGTTGCTTTCAAAGAAACCTGAGCCTAGATTTGAAGGCAAAATTAAACTGGGTGGCTCATAAACCTGACCATACACTGCAAATTCCTGGAATCCCCAGGTAAATAGAAGAACTCAGGAGAACCAAGGCGTCCATAGAAGGAGCCTGTTGTGGCCGAAATGATCACATTTCCAGGACACAGAATGTCGGCTGACAAAAAACTGTCAGGGAGCTATCATGTTGGCTCCATAGGAAAACGGAAGGCTTTGGCTGCTAGGCAAATCATTCTCATCGTTGAAGACTCTTAAAGGATTTGCTGATTATCTCAGGTCTCTTCATTGCCATCCTTTTTGTTCCTGTGATCATGATTTTGTTTTCTATCATGCTATATTTGACTCATATTACTCATTGTTGTATCTATGTCATCACTGAATGCCCAATAAATGGCTCATTCATCCTAACCAAGTGCTAAGCACCCTGTAGGTGCCTGATCAGGATTTCTTTGACATTTCTTTGAATCTCTGGGGGAAACAATGAAAACTTTAAATGTGCCATTTTGTGTTCATTTTCATAATCTTGTTAATATATATTTCTGTGATTCTATTATATATATATGTATGTATGTATATATATAATCTTTCACATTGTCATATTTTCTTTTGAGAACTTGAAGCCCAGGAGGCAGGATGTGCTCTGGGAGAGCCCTAGGGAGTCATAACATAGAGCATTCAGGAAAAATGACATAAACTTGACCTCAACTCTGCCCATCGCACACAGACACCTGGGAGAAGGAAGAGGACCTTATAGAATCTTCACAGACCTGAGTTCTCAGGCATAACCCAAAGGTAAGGAGAGTTTGCAGGCCACTTTTGTTAGTTAACCAAAGAGAAATGATTTGCTTTCCTGAAATAGAAATTGCATTTTCCAAAGAGCATTGAGAATGATTAATAACTCCATTTTTTCCCATCCCTTTCAAGTCTGCCCAGTGTGACAGTGTATTGTTTAATCAAGAAAATGTATCTCCTCTCTAAGGACCTCCCCAGCTGGGGGATTCCAAAGTTGTCGACAGGCTATTTTTTGAAAACTACATATCTGCTCATGAGGATTGATGAGCTGAAAGAGAGAGAATTCAATAACAAATAAATTTGCCCCAAGCTCACAATCCATTGCCTGGTCTCTAAACACCATGAGATATCTGGCCCACAGATATTACTACCAAACTTCATCACACAGATACATTATGAACCTTTTAATTCTCCTCGAAGGATTAGCTGAACAGCCAAGCAGGCCATTTTCACTCACTTGGAGAGTAATGGCAGAGGAGGCTGTGTTAAGCTGCTTCCCACACCAAGTCCTCGGTTTTACTCAGTCATTTGACAGAATGAACCAGAGGCTCTCACACCAGACAGAGCCTGAATGGGTCCGGGCAAAAGCTAATGGGAAACCTGTCTATTGAAAAGAATCAGTGTGCATACTTTAACTACCTCCAGCAGATTTGCTTGTTGTTTATTCATTTGTTTGTTTTCCAGTGTGCTTAACTCAGTGTGAGGACCAGAACAAAGGATTTAGGAGAGTGAGAGGGGAGAGGGATTGAGGTTGGAGAGGCTACCTGGGGAGATCTGAACCATTTGTGCTTTGTTCAAAGCTGGATGAGAAGCTTCTTTGGGTGGGTCTTGAGAAAGGAGTCATGTGATTTGACTGTTGAGGTCCCAGGTAGAAGAATTTTTTCTTCTTTTTTTTCTTGAACAACAATGTTATTATCATAATTTTTACATTGCATTGCAATGTAACTAACTAAGGCATTGCAATTAACTAAGGAATTACACTGAAACACAATATATCATTTAGTCTCAGGGATTTCTTTTCCAAAAGAGACCAATACAATACTTTTTTTTTTTTTTTTTTACTATAAATTTGTTTGAAACAGCGATCTGTTTTGTGGTGTAGGGGACACTTTTACATTGAAAGTACAGTGATACAATGGTGGCAGTCATTATATGAATTCTTGATTCTTTCATCAAAGTGTATGCTTTTGCCAATGCCTCTTTCTTTTTTCCCTCCCTCAAATGGAAGAAGCACGAAATGTGTCATTATTTTTGTTCATTTTACTAAGATTTTATCTCCCAAGTCCGATACACAGCTATATTCTGATAACTAAAAATAGAAAGGGAAATTAGCAAAAGCTCATTTGTTCTGGTCTTTTTTTTTTAAATAAATGTTTCTGAGGACACCAGAATTAGAAACATACTGATTTTTTTTTTTTTAAGATTTTATTTATTTATTTGACAGAGAGAAGCACAGCGAGAGAGGGAACACAAGCAGGGGGAGCGAGAGAGGAAGAGGCAGGCTTCCCGCCGAGCAGGGAGCCTGATGTGGGGCTGGATCCCGGGTCTCCGAGATCATGACCTGAGCCGAAGGCAGTCGCTCAACGAACTGAGCCACCCAGGCGCCCCTGATTTTTTTTTTTGAAGATTTTATTTATTTATTTGACAGAGAGAGAGAGAGAGAGATCACAAGTAGGCAGAGAGGCAGGTGGAGAGAGAAGACAAAGCAGGCTCCCTGGACCTGGGATCATGACCTGAGGCAGAGGCTTTAACCCACTGAGCCACCCAGGCGCCCTGTTCTGGTCTTTTTTTTTAATCATCAGCATTTCATGTATTGGAAAATAATTATGAAAAAGAATATTAAGTCTGTTGCAAGCATCAGTAATTGTTCTGGAACTAATTCTACCTAACGTGATTTAATACCTTTTACAGAATTCCACAAACAACCAATTTAAATTAGACACACCAAGATTTAAATCCATAAACTAACCATGTGGTTCTTTTAAAGTCTTGGGGCCAGTCCTCTCTTCATCATGTGTCTCCTCTCAACCTGAAGAAACATTAACAAACATCAGAAGTGACTATAACTCTCAGCCCACAAATTTACATGGATGTGTGAGAAATAGCCCCTTTGGGTCTTTAAATCCCTCACCCTACTCAACCAGAGGGCAGCAGCGCTCACCAGGTTGCTTGGCTGCCAGCTTCTTTACTTGGGAAATCTCTACCCCCCTCCCCACCCTCCTTTTCACTTAAAAAGCATTTCCCTCTATCCTCTCCCTCAAGGTAGTTGCTTCCAGGATGTCAGACTTTCTAGAAAACAAAGCCAGAAATTATAGCGAAGTTGCCTTCAGGTTTTGCTCCTAAGATTAATTTCTCCTAAGGGCTGGATAAAGGCTTCCTTTCAACAAAGAGAACATAGCAAACATGTTAGGATGTAACTTTTATGATTAAGTTACAAAATATTGCAGCTTATTGCTGGTGGTCCCCAGCCCTCTGGCTTGCTCGCTCTGATAGAAACTGGCTGCCCCGTTCTGAGCTGTGGTATAGACAGTCCTACGTGTAAAGAAACTGAGGGCAGCCTCCAGCCAACAGCCAGTGAGGAGCTGAGGCCCTCAGCTCACAGCCCTTGAGGCACTGAATCTGCCAATAAGCCCATTAGAGGGCTGAGAAGGGCTCCTTCCCCACTCAAACCTTGAGTTGTGACTAGAGCCCTGGTCAACTCTGAGACCCTAGAGCAAGAGACCCAGCTAAGCTGTACCCAGATTCGTGAGTTGTAAACACAGGAAACTTTGGGTGGGAGTGGTATGATCTGGCTTGGTTTCAAGATCACTCTCCTGCTGTATAGAGGATGTTTGAGGGGCAGGAGTGGCGGGCCAAGCGGGGAGCTGTGGGGAGGCTGTGCGGGGAATCCAGCAGGGGGAAACATCTGTCCCCAACCAGGATGGCAGCAGTGGGAAGGAAGGGATGTTTAGGAGGTTGGGCAGAAGGGAAAATAAAGGGAATACTAAATATTTGGATCATTTTTACAGAAACTGTGAGATATGAATGTTGTTGTTTCAAACCACTAAGACTTGGATGAGCTGGTTGCATAGAAGTAACTAATAGAAACCACCAAGCATTTGTGGTACCCTTGTCAAAGGATGAAGCTGAGAGCCAGTGAGGGCGTCTTATGCTGTTTGCACACTGTGCCTATCAAATGTCATTTTCATTATATGTACTACAAATATTTGTTAGTGAATGAAGAGTAAATGGAAACATAACAAAGAGACAGCTACACCTAGGCAAAGACTTGGAGTAAGGGTGTTTTGGGTATTGTTATAATTTTTGTATCTGGTTAAACACTGAATAACAAGTAGTGTTTTAATAAGGTCTTTGTAGTAAATGATGAAAGATGAAAATTTACACCAGGGTATAAGCAATATGTCAAATTAATTAAAAATGATGTGATTAAATAATTATTAATCATCAATAAATAATATTAAGACAGTAAATTTGAGACTGAAAATTATGCAAATCATAAAGAAAATTTCCCCCTTACTTTCCTTTTTTTTTTTTTAAATCCATTTATTTATTTGAGAGAGAAAGAGAGAGAGTGAGGGGAGGGGCAGAGGGAGAGAATCTTCAAGCAGACTCCGCGTTGAGCCTGGAGCATGAGATCATGACCTAAGCTGAAACCAAGAGCAGGACACCCAACCAACTGAGCTACCCAGGCACCCCACCTCTTTACTTTCTATTATTGCTCATAATCTGGATCTTATAGAAACAAATAAAATTACATTCAAACTGTGAATGGTGGGCACCTGGGTGGCTCAGGTGGTTAAGCATCTGCCTTTAGCTCAGGTCATGATCCTGGGATCCTGGGATGGAGCCCTGCAATGAGCTCCCTGCTCAGCAGTGAGTCTGTTTCTCCCTCTTCCTCTGACCCTCCCTTGACTTGTGCATTCTTTCTCTCTCTCTCAAATTAATTAATTAATCAATTATTCAGGTTGATTAATTAATGACTCTAATGAATTGATTAATTGATTTAAAGACCTGTAAATGGTAATATTATTTTTCACATTCCCAAAAGGGCTGAGCTACACTTGGAACAAGCACACCAACACAAACGACAAACAAGCAATGGGAAGGACTATGGTTTTTAGAACAAATCAGACCTGCCCTGCAGAAGTGTGGCCCTGAATCAACCACATTGCTCTCATGTCTCTGACCCCCTTGTTCTACAACATTTGTGCTGCTCATACCTCTAATGGTCAAAAGCGTAGTGGCCAGATGAAGCATATAAAAATACAGAAGGACCAATTACGTTTTAAACTTCAGATAAACAATGAACAATTTTTCCTATACCTATGTGTCCTCCCCTCAAATTATGATGATTTACTTGGTGGGGAAGAGCGGAGTCCCCCAAGCCAAGGCAGACTGCTTGATGAGGGGACTTGAAAGAGGGTGAAGAGAAAAGCAGAATACAGAAGCTCTCTCAGGCGACACCCCGAATAACTAAGTGAAAAGGCTTTAGGGTTCCTTTCTGAGGCAAAGATGGCTTGATGGGTACATTAAACCGTCAATGTCGTGCTGTCCTTTGAATTGTTTACTTCCACCCACATCCAAAGGACAGCATTCCCTTGGGAGACCTAATACAGGTATTTTGCTTACCACAAATTTCCAGCAGAGGGCAGTAAAA
Organism: Spilogale gracilis; assembly: GCA_004023965.1. Taxonomy (NCBI): domain Eukaryota; kingdom Metazoa; phylum Chordata; class Mammalia; order Carnivora; family Mephitidae; genus Spilogale; species Spilogale gracilis. Next base: position 100,039 of record PITA01005392.1, read on the forward strand.
CCTCACTGAGGGGAAAGCAGATGTTAGGCAAGCACCCAGTAAGACACGGAGTCCAACTCAGTTCGCAGGACTTTAATGAAGAGATTACCTCCCCACCCTCCGCGTGCGTGGACGAGGCTAAGAAGAGCAGTGAGGGATATCGCACCTGCAGACCGACGAAAGCAGGAAGACATCACCATTCCTAGACCCGAGAGCACAGAAGGAAATGGTTGGTGCTCACCAAATCCTGTGTCCGTGGGAGCTCTAGCCTCGCTCCCCACCGGAGGTGACGGTGTGGACCCGCGCGCAGCCGGGCCAGAGAGGCAGCCGCGAGCGAGGAGGGAGCAGAATACAGGCCCCACATCTCCCTCGGCCCATTCACCCCTTCTCCGGTCTCCCGAGGGCAGAACCCAAGTCTGTTGGCAAGGGAGCCCATGTGATACAGTCAGGAGCGACCGGACAGCTTGGTCCAGGGGGGGAGCTAAGCTACACCGCGGTGTCCTTTCCCTAGGTTGCACAGAGGCATAGTCTGGACCAACCCTAGTCTGCCATTTGTTAAAGAAGAGCTTACACGCTCATCGGAGTTCAGTAATTCTGGCCTAGGAAGTGAAGTATTTTTATTTATTAAGTACTTAGCAGGTACGAGTCCGTATGCCAGATTCTGGGGGACTAGTAATAACAATGACTCACCTGGCTCACCGCACTGAAGGAAATGCTCTACAGGTAATATTTTATTCCATCTTCACGTCAGCCCTCTCAGTCAGGCACTATTATTACTGACATCTCACAGATAAACAAGTAGGATGCATAGAAGGGAAGTATTTTGCCTGTATCCTGAGCTGCCCAGATGTGAAATCACTTTAATCTGATGGCAAATCCTGGCCCCTGACCTGAGAGATGCTAGTCCAGCAGCAAAAACACTGGTTACAGATGAAGGAAGGAAAAAAAGCAAAAGAAAAAGAAAAAGAAAGAAAATGTTAGTGATACATGTTATATGAGCAGTAGCTTGTAGGAATTTATGAAACAAGATTGGTGGGGCAGCTAACCCAGAACACAGCAGGGAAGAGGCCAGGTGCTTCTGAAGAAGCCCTGAGCGGGTGGACATCTCAGTCGTCCTATCCGTCTTAGAAGTGTTCGGTTATACTCTGCTTTGTAGCACAGCTCTTTGGCACATAGCCCTTGGGCTTGCCTTGGGGGGGGGGCCTCAGCTCTAGCTGCAAATGTGGATCACCTGACTATAACGTCTTTGGAGTGCCTGGGTGGCTCAGATGGCATCTGACTTGCTTTGTCTCAGGCCCTGATCTCAGGGTCCTGAGCTGGAGCCCTGTGTGGAGCTCAGCTTAGCCTTCTTAGAGTTCGCTTGCCCATCTCCCTCCCCCTCCACCCCTTCCCCCGCTTGCCCTTTCTCTATCTGTCTCTCAAATAAATTAACTTAAGTCTTTTTAAAAATGTCCTAGATGCCACACCTAACCAGTTAAGTCCGAGTTCCTGCAAACAGCGAGCTGACGTGTTTTGAAGTCCTCCCCAAGTGCCTCTTCTATGCAGAGGTGAGAAAAAAATGTATTACTCTAAAATCTCATGCAAGTAGGAATAGTGTCTTATTTATTTTATAGCTTCTAATTCTGCCTTACATATAATTCAATATTTAATTGAACTGACTGGAATCAAATAGCTAAAGGGAGTAATTCATGAATGGGAAGAAACATAACTTAGAAGGACTCAAATAAAAAAGGGGGAATACTTTCCTTTATTAATGCTCTTTTCTTTGAATCCATAAAGGGTATAGGACCCACATACTTGTCCCAATGAATTATCAGCACGCACTATTTTCTCAGGAAGCACATATTTATCCAAGTGTCCAAAAATTAGTTGAGCTATTTCCAACTATAACCAATAGTAGGTAAGTAGAGACACTGTGACCTGTTAATGGTAGAAGAGGGAGCAATGCATTTCTGGACTACTGGAATAGGATACAGCCCTGGGGCTGAAAAGAAACAAACCAGAAGGGAAAAAAATAAGATTAAGTCAGGTCATTCTCCTGCGCTGTGGTACATTTCTCAGCTTCCCTGGTTGGATGAACTTGTAGTATGGATCTCGGTTGAGCTAAAGGAATTTGGGGATTTTAATGAAGTCCGTGCATTTGCAAGCCTGTGATATCTATTTGCATGAGTTGCTTTGAATGAGAGAGGGAGTGGGAGGAAGAACTTGTACTTAGAGAAGCCTGTGCTCTGGTACAAGGGAGAGGAGAGTGGGAGGGAGAGGGCACTCCAGCGCATGGGGGTCACAACCAAGTGGAGAGAAGTCAAGGGGAAGATCCAGCAAGACTCAGGCTATCTTTGGGGGTGGGAATAGTTGCTCAAGTTCCTGAAGCCTGCATAACACCTTCACCACATCTCCAACACTCTCTGCCCAGAGCTTCCTGTTTCTGCCCTTCATCACTGCACTGGTGTTTGCCCAGATTTCAAGTTCGATCTTTCAGAATCCCACTAATGACGTGCACTCCCAATACCCTTCTGGTAAATTCCCTTTTTACTTGAGAGAGCCGGTGTCAGTTCTGTTATTTCCAGATTAATGGTTTCTAACAGATATAATGGTCTTAGTATTTTGCTACCTGTCTTCATAGCTTGATATTTTTTTAGGAGTTCAGTCTTCCTTAATCCAATAGGATTTCTAACTCAGAGATAGTGAAAGTACATCCTTAAAATTATTAATGTTGATTATCATTTCAAGATATACCAAATGAATAAGGTAACTGAAACATCTATTATGAGCAACTATACGCCAGCAAATTTGACAATCTGGAAGAAATGGATGCATTCCTAGAGACATATAAACTACCAAAACTGAACCAGGAAGAAATAGAGAACCTGAAAAGACCCATAACCAGTAAGGAGATGGTAAGGAGATTGAAGCAGTCATCAAAAATCTCCCAAAAACAAGAGCCCAGGGCCAGACAGCTTCCCAGGGCAACTGTACCAAACTGTTCCAAAAAATAGAAATGGAAGGAAAACTTCCAAACTCATTTTATAAGGCCAGAATTACCTTGATCCCAAAACCAGACAAAGACCCCATCAAAAAGCAGAATTACAGACCAATATCCCTGAGGAACACGGATGCAAAAATTCCCACCAAAATACTAGCCAATGGGATCCAACAGTACATTAAAAGGACTATTCATTGACCAGTGGGATTTATTCCTGGGCTGCAAGGTTGGTACAACATCTGCAAATCAATCGATGTGATACTGTACATTAATGAAAGAGAACAAGAACCATATGATCCTCTCAGTAGATGCTGACAAAGCATTTGACAAAGAACAGCATCCTTTCTTGATCAAAACTCCTCACAGTGTAGGACAGAGTGTACATACCTCAATATCATAAAAGCCATCTATGAAAAACCCACAGTGAATATCATTCTCAATGGGGGAAAAACTGAGAGCTTTTCCCCTAAGGTCAGAAGGAACATGGCAGGGCTGTCACCACTGCTATTCAACATAGTACATGAAGTCCTAGCCTCAGCCATCAGACAACAAAAAGAAATAAAAGGCATCCGAATTGGCAAAAAGTAAAACTCTCACTCTTTGCAGATGATACAATACTTTATGTAGAAAACCCAAAAGACTCCACTCCAAAACTGTTAGAACTCATATAGGAATTCAGTAAAGTGTGAGGATATAAAATCAATGCACAGAAGAAATCAGTTGCATTTCTATATACCAAAAGCAAGACAGAGAAAGAGAAATTAAGGAGTCAATAAACCTATCCAAAGAGGCAAAGAATCTGTACTCAGAAAACTATAAAGTACTCATGAAAGAAATTGAGGAAGACACAAAGAAATGGGAAAATGTTCCATGCTCATGGATTGGAAAGAACAAATACTGTGAAAATGTCTATGCTACCTAAAGTAATCTACACATTTAATGTAATTCTTATCAAAATACCATCAATGTTTTTTAAAGAAATGAAACAAATAATCCTAAAGTTTATATGGAACCAGAAAAGGTCCCAAATAGCCAGAGGAATGTTTAAAAAGAAAACCAAAGTTGGTGGCATCACAATTCCAGACTTCAAGCTCTATTACAAAGCTGTAATCATCAAGACAATATGGTACTGGCACAAATACAGACACATAGATCAATAAAACAGAAGAGAGAGCCCAGAAATGAACCTTCAACTCTATGGTCAACTAATCTTCGGCAAAGCAGGAAAGAAAGTCCAAAGGAAAAAACAAATGGTGTTGGGAAAGCCAACATGTGGACAGCCACATGCAGAAGAATGAAACTGGACCATTTCCTTACACCACACACAAAAATAGACTCAAAATGGATGAAAGACCTCAATGTGAGACAGGAATCCATTAAAATTCTTGAGGAGAACACAGGCAGCAACCTCTTCGACCTCAGCCGCAGCAACTTCTTCTTAGAAGCATCACCAAAGGCAAGGGAAGCAAGGGAAAAAATGAATTATTGGGACTTCAGCAAGATCAAAAGCTTTTGCACAGCAAAAGAAACAGTCAACAAAACCAAAAGACAATGAACAGAATGGGAGAAGATATTTGCAAATGACATATCAGTTAAAGGGCTAGTATCCAAAATCTATAAGGAAATTATCCAACTCAACACCCAAAGAACAAATAATCCAATCAAGGAATGGACAGACATTTCTCCAAAGACGTCCAAATGACCAACAGACACATGAAAAAGCACTCAATATCCCTCAGCATCAGGGAAATACAAATCAAAACCACAGTCAGATATCGCCTCACACCAGTCAGAATGGCTAAAATTAACAAGTCAGGAAACAACAGATGAGGCTGCAGGGAAAGGGGAAGCCTCCCACACTGTGGGTGAGAATGCAAGCTGGTGCAGCCACTCTGGAAAACAGTATGGAGATTCCTCAAAAAGTTGAAAATAGAACTACCCTATGACCCAGCAATCATACTCTTGGGTATTTACCCTAAAGATACAAATATTGTGAACTGAAGGGGCACATAAACCTGAATGTTTATAGCAGCAATGCCCATAATAGCCAAGCTATGGAAAGAACCTAAATGTCCATCAACAGATGAATGGATAAAGAAGATGTGGTGTATATATAAAATGGAATATTATGCAGCCATCAAAAAGAATGGAATCCTGCCATTTGCAATGATGTGGATGGAACTGGAGGGTATTATGCTGAGCGAAATAAGTCAATCAGAGAAAGACAATTATCATTTGCTCTCTCTGATAGGAGGAATTTGAGAGGTGGGGGGTGGTCATGGTGGTTAGGGAGGGAAAAAAATGAAACAAAATGTGACTGGGGAGGAAGACAAACCATAAGAGACTCTTAATCTAAGGAAACAAATTAAGGATTGCTGGGGGGTGAGAGGGGAGGGATAGGGTGACTGGGTTATGGAAAAAATAAAAACTAATAATAAAAAGAAGAAACATCTACACAGGCCTTTGTGACAAGGTAGCAAGTGTTTTAGCATCCTTATTATCCTTCAGGATAATTGGAATTCTACTTGATTCTTAATCTGTGTAAGATAAAGGTGATAAGGTATTTTTGCTAATTAACAACAATATAATAAATGAAATTTATTATCAAATAATACTTCATACTGGCTGTCATCTGAGGCATTATAAACACATTCTCTTCTTTAATCCTCATAGTAATCATATGAGGCAGGTACCATTAAAATTCAGATTCTCCAAAGGAAGAGACACTGGGAAAAGATCAAATGAAGGGGGCAGTAAGGAGGGCAGTCGAAGTTCTGTTATTCCCCAATGCTCACAACTTTAACCAGTTTAGTAAGTCAGTTCTGTAAGACTTTCTGACTTAACAGGAGCAATCAGGTCTAGACAATTCAGTCACTACAAGACTTTATGTGTCCTTTATCTACAGCTTAAGTGTCCTCAGAACAGCAGCACATAGAGAGATGATATGGTGGGCCTAGTAGATGTAGACTGAAGTCATCTTCAGAATTTCAAAAATGAATCTGTAGTTTAACTTGCTATAGATATAAAGATTATTTAGAAGTAATAGTAGTGTGCTATCTTAATGTATCTTTTTTTTTTAAGAAACACCTTTTTCATCTAGAAAATCATTTGGGATTGCTTAAGACAATCTACATTTTGTAGTTCCGCTGAAAACCATATGGAGAATCTCAATACAGAGGTGCAGACTAAAACCAATTTTAAAGAACTCAGCGTGGCTTATGTTTCATGGTCAAAGTGGTAGACATAGCTAACTTTTAAGGCTGTTCTGTTCTCGCCCCATACTTTGACCCAATGATAGTTCACCTCTTTATTGTGGTGGGCTAAAGGCCTCTCACATCGGTGGAGTGGATTGTCCAAATCACGAGGCTATGATTCTAGCATCCTCCTGCTTCCTCAGGATCATTCACCTGCTTCAGCTTCCTTTGTTCTTTCACTTTCTGTTCATTCTCAAATTGTCTCTTACCTTCTTTTCCTCCTGGCCCCAACTTTCCCTCTGGAGCTTATCTCATGAGGTGTGTTGAATAGTGAGGCACTCCCAAATTTACTGGTGGGAAACAAGAACTGCTTGATTATTTCTCACCATTCTGTGGGGTAGGAATTCAGACAGGGAACAGCAGTTTGTCTCCTTGAGCTGCAATGTCCCAGTGGTTTCCTGACTTGCATGTCTCACGCCTCTACCTGGAAGTCATCAACAGTGAGGGCTTGAATGACTCTGCTGGGGTCATGTTTAGTGCCTTGCGCTTCTTGTTGGCTGGGATCCCCAATTCTTCTCCATGTAATCTCAAGACCTTTCCTCTCCAAATGGTGTCTCCATGTGGTATTTCTATGTGTTTTTTTCCAGCAGGGTAGCCAAACTTCTTACAGGGAAGCTCAGGGCTCCCAAAGCTATCAAAGCAACACCCACCGGAGCTTCTGCCTTATTTTTGGTGAAAGCAGGTCACTGGGTTGACTCAGATTCAAGGGAAGGAGATTATACAAGGACTCCTTTGGGAGTCACCGAAGAAAATGCACCAAAGTGTACCAGTGGTGTAATGGAAGCATTTCTGCTGCCTTTGTGTCCAACCATTATGTGCATATATATCTGAACATTTGACAAATTTTCAGAACCTTATTTAATTACCCCTGTACATATGCAAAAATAAGTATTTCATATGCCACTTGTATCATCTACTATTGTTTCTCTGGGTTAGGTCAGATTTGTCATAACTTTGGTCAGAGGTCAATGCAGAATTTAGGACAATGAGTTGTGCTTTATCTTTAAAATAAAAGTCATATCAGAACAAAGTGAAAATAAATTTCAAATAAAAGAAATGGTAAATCCTATGGGTCGATTTTATTAAACCACTATTCTTAAAGTATAATTCATGTAATATAATTTAAGATAATTTAAGGTGTAATTAACATAAACAAAATACATAAATCCCGAGTTTTGACAGTTTCACCCACATATGTAAACACTACCTAAAAGAAGACATAAATCATTTCTATCACCACAGAATGTGTTCTCATGGCCCTTTGCAGTGAGTTTCCTCTCACTTCAAAAAGTAGCAATTGTGGGGGGAGTCAAGATGGCAGAAGGCCAGGTGACCACATTTCAGGGAGTTCCCTGAAGAGAGCTGAATTCCAGCAAAAAAAACCACTACATGACCACCGTGAACACCCATGAAATCAGCCTGAAATGTGATATTTCCCACTTCTGGACCACCACGAGAGACAAGGAACATCGGCAAAAAGGTAGAAACAAATAAGAGGGTCTGGAGGCTTGCCCCCAGAGACAGGGGAGTGGGGGAGGAAGCCCGCAGAGCTGAACCATTGAAAGCAAATACCCCAAAACAAAAGTGCTCTGTGAGTGAGGAATAACAGCAGATTACGACCTGAATCGGGGCTAGACAGAAACGGGAAAACAGCGGAGCCCCGGGCAAGGCAAGGAGACTTTTTAAAATTTTTTCCCGCCGCCGCCAGAGCCACCGAGCCCCCGCTCTCACCACCGCCTGAGCCGCCACAGCTGCCGCGAAAGCAGCGGGAGTGGATTCTATTTTTGCGCCGCTGCCCTTCTCTCCCGTTTCTCTCCACACCGTGGGCTGTGCAGACCCCCCCAGGGAAGGCATTTTTACAGACTTGCGTGGGACCGGAGAGGCCTCGGGTCCCAGGGCACAGACAAAGTCGTGCGATCCAAAAGGAGTTGTGGCTTTGAGGTGCGGGAGTGAAAGGACAAGCAGGGGCGGGGGCAGAAATCAATACAACGTCTGCACCAGCCCGGCTGTGACAGACTGCCAACCGGGAGGCTGGAAAGAGCCCCTCCCTGTGTAGAGGCTCTCTCTGGGAGGGAGGTCTAGGCGCAGACATCTTGCTCCGACCTGACTTCCGCAACAGCTGAAAAAAGACATAAAAGAACAACTCTCCGCTACCAGAGAATTGTAACCTGACAACTGGTTACATTGAGACAGGCCTCTAGCAGGGGGGCCGAGAGGCTCAGCCTAAGTAGAAGGACTGAAAGGGAACGGCAGGCCCCACCCCCAGAAAGCACGCCAGAAGCTCAGGAGGACAACATTCCAATGCAAAACCCCAAATCGGGGGAAAGGCAATTTATTAAACTCCTGGCACTGACTACAAGTACCAAAAGCCCTACAACTCACTGATACAGTTTCCACCTCATTTACTTTTTTAAACTTTTTTCTATTTTTACTTTTAAAGCTTCCGCTTTAAGCTTAAAAATACATTCCCACGGTTTTTCTTCTTTCAGTTTCTAGCCCCCTTTATATCACAACGTGATACCCAATACAACACCCCATAACATTTCTTATTTTTTTTATTTTTTTATTCTTTTTTTTTATTTTTTTTATTTTTTTCTCTTTTTTGCCCTAAAATTTTTTCAAACACACCCCTGTATTTTCTGCTTTTGTTGTTGCCTCTTGTTTCCCTGTTCGCTCTCTCTGTTTTTTCCCTTTCTTCTCTCCTCTGTCCTTTATTCTCTCTTTTATGTGTACATGTAGATACAAGATTCAAGTCAATCCCACATCCCTATTCAATACTACCCCTATATACAACCGGTTCTAATCCCCCTATATCTTTTGAAAGTGGGCTCCTCCAACAATAACAACAAGACAGACTCGGGAGCGTCTGAAACTCATTCCTTGCCCACAAGGAGTGTCTGCCCTCACCTTCCCACTCTAGTTTGTCAGTGTGTCTGTGTAATTGTCTTCGCTTCTATATTACATAAATACTGGTCTTGGGGGTCATATAGGTTGGGCTTCACTTTTTGATCTCTTCATTTACCCTTGATAACCCTTTTCTTTACCCTGTAACAGCTTTGTACCATATAAATCCTATCACCAGGCCCTGCTCTGGCAGGGGTGTCTTTTCTTGCTTCCTCCTCTCCGTTTTCTTTTTTCTTTCTCCTCCCTTTTCGGTGGTGAACTCTGGTTGCTCCAAAACCTTCCAACGACCAATCCACCTAGATAGTGGCTGATATATCTAGCTATACACCCCCTCAACCACTCCTCGCCACAATGACATGGAGAAGGAACGCCCAACAGCAGGAGAACCCTGAGACTGCAACCTTGGCCACAGAATTACTGGGAATGAACATAAACAATATGACAGATAAGGAATTCAGGGCAGCAATAGTCCAAGCAATAGTCAATTTAGAAAATAAAATTAGTCTCAAAATGGAAGCCATAGTAACAGAAGTGAAAGCTGAGGTTAGAAAGGCTTTAGACGAGATGCAATATAATTTAAATATGCTAACAGCCAGAGTAAGTGAAGCTGAAGATCGTATCAGTGATTTAGAAGACACATGGAATAAGAAGGAGGAGCAAGAGAAGTCTTGGAGCAAACAACTAAAATCCCAAGAAAACAGAATAAAGGAAATGAATGATGCCATGAAACGCTCCAATATCAGAATTATTGGAATCCCTGAAGGAATTGAGAGAGAGAGAAGCCTAGAAAATATTGTTGAACAAATCATGGATGAAAATTTCCCAAATCTGAGGAATGAAACAAATGTTCATGTTTTAGAAGTAGAGAGGACACCCCACAGATCAATGAGGCCAGAAAAACTTCCAGGCACATAATAGTAAAATTCATGAACCATAAAACCAAAGAATATGTCTTAAGGGCAGCTAGGAGAAAGCGATCCCTTACCTATAGAGGGAGGACCATCAGAATGTCAGACCTTTCCACAGAAACCTGGCAAGCCAGAAAGGGCTGGCAAGACATATTCAGCAAGTTACATGACAAAAATATGCAACCAAGGATAATGTATCCAGCAAGGTTGACTTTCAAAATGGAAGGAGAAATAAAGAGCTTCCAAGACCGCCAAGGTCTAAAAGATTATGCAACCACCAAGCCAGTACTACAAGAAATACTAAGAGGGGTTCTTTAGAGGAGAAACGAACTCAAGAGTGACACAAAACAGAAATATACAGAGGCAACTTATAGAAACATGAACTCCATAGGCAACATGATGTCAATACAAACATATCTATCAATAATCACCCTCAATGTGAATGGCCTAAATGCTCCAATAAAAAGACACAGGGTCGGGGCGCCTGGGTGGCTCAGTTGGTTAAGCAACTGCCTTCAGCTCAGGTCAAGATCCTGGAGACCCGGGATCAAGTCCCACATTGGGCTCCCTGCTTGGCAGGAAGCCTGCTTCTCTCTCTCTCACTCCCCCTGCTTGGGTTCTCTCTCTTGCTGTGTTTCTCTCTGTCAAATAAATAAAATCTTAAAAAAAAAAAAGACACAGGGTTGCAGACTGGATAAAACAACAGGACCCATCCATATGCTGCCTACAAGAGACTCATCTTGAATCAAGACACTTCCAGATTGAAAGTGAGGGGATAGAAGACCATCTTTCATGCCAATGGACCCCAAAAGAAAGCCGGGGTAGTGATTCTCATATCAGACAAATTGGATTTTAGTCTAAAGACTGTAGTCAAAGACACAGAAGGACACTACATCATTCGTAAAGGATCTATACATCAAGAAGATATAACAATTGTAAATATTTATGCCTCAACATGGGAGCAGCCAACTACATAAGCCAACTGTTAAAAAAAATAAAGAATCATATTGATGCCAATACACTAATCGTAGGAGATCTTAACACACCACTTTCAGCAATGGACAGATCATCTAAACAGAAAATCAGCAAAGAATCAAGAGCCTTGAATGACACATTGGACCAGCTGGATCTTATAGATATATTCAGAACATTTCACCCTAAAACAGCAGAATACTCATTCTTCTCGAGTGCACATGGAACTTTCTCCAGAATAGACCACATACTAGGTCACAAATCAGGGCTCAACCGAT